>BHFT01042081.1:0-13729 GCA_004320025.1 Laticauda laticaudata | reverse complement strand
GTGCAGCACTCCAGGTGTGGTCTTACTAAGGTTTTACAGAGTGGTATTAGGACCTCACTTGATGTTAATTATATCTCTCTGTTTATCCAGCCTAGAACTGTGTTGGCCTTTTTGGCAGCTGCTACACACAGTTGCCTCCCATTTAAATGGTTGTCCACCAGGACTCCGAGACCCCTCTCACAGCTGAGAGTGGAAACGCTGGCAGAGGGCTTCAGGAGGCCCTTGTGCTGAAAACGGGGCCCAGGGGATCATGCACAGCCCACCCGAGATCCATTTTCACAGGTAGAGCCCTCGGTCTGACACAGGCAACCCCAACATGAGTGATGTCCAGCTGGCCATGGCCACTCCGGCCCTCTGAGGTCAAACATAACCCTGATGTGGCCCTCAGTGAAATCGAATTTAACACCTCTGATTTATAGTAACTTTTGTGTCTTGGAACGGACACTAATCGGCATATGTTAAAATGAAATCACATTGCATGCAGCTCTCCAACCTTTGATATAAACATAACAAGAGAAATAAATATAAAATGATGCATGTACCCACATATATTCCAGGACGTGGAGAAACAACCCAGTCTACGTGTATCGTGTGCATGGCGAGAGAAACAAATCTTGTGAGTTTGCCAGACGGAGGGCCAAGGGAACAAAGCAGTTCCAGAATCAGGAACTAGGCAGCCCATTGTCTGAAAAGGTGTAAGGGTTCCTGCCTAAGCAGGGGGTTGGACTAGAAGACCTCTAAGGTCCTTTCCCGGTCTGCTATTCTGCTAAAAGCCTTGCATCGCAATAAGAGAAGAAATTGCATGAGGCAACAGATTACAATTGCCACGAACTTCCCATCAAGAGAATAACCTCCCATCAAAGCATCCTAAAACAAGGACCTCCTTTTTCACAATAACATTGACCCTCCCCCTCGCCTCCCCTCCCCACACACACACATACCTCAAGCCTTCAACAGAGCCAGATCTTCACTGGCAAGGCATTGGGAGTCATCTGGGAAGATGTTCCTCCAAAGAAGAAGACTGCCACTGAGAAGGTTCATCCCTAAAGAAGGGGTCCAACTTTGACAGACGCTCCCAGTCATCCCCGAGCAGCTTTCATTAATGACGTCCATCACCTGAAGGAAAGGACCATCGGTGTGGCCCCCGGGGGCAAAGATGGGCCCTGGTCTGTCTGGCGCTTGGGCTGCCCCCATCTGCACCACTTATGGGGTCTTCAAGCAGCAGTCCAAACAAGAAGGGGTGAAGGTGGTGGGATGGACTTTCAGCCAAGTCCCCCAATCCAAGGAGGCGAATAACTGGTGCACAATTGGAGGCACCAAAACGGTCCTTTCTACTTAGGATATAATTAAGCCAACCATAGTATGATGATTATTATCCCAGTCTCATTTAAGCTGAAATGAGTGAGAGGCGAGAGACTCCATTATCGGCTGCAGAGGCCTTCAGGAAAGCTTTGCTGGCCACAGGAGAAGAAGTTCCTGAAGGCCTCTGATAGCGAAAAGGACGCGCGCAAGTGAGGTTCGCCAGTGGATGGCATCCCCCGAAAATAAGACCTGGTGCCTTTTTTTTTGGTAGCAAAATATATGTGTAAGACAGGGTCTTACTTTCGGGGAAACATGGTATTATGATGCTTCTTAATTCCCTTCCATTTTGACCAGGAAAGAGGGACAGTTTTGCTTCTACGGTAGAGCCTCCGGTCACCAAAGCTTCTGACCGTGACCCAATCGGGTTCAGAACACATACTTGGGCGGTGATCAAACGCGGCCGTGGCCGATTTCCCCTTCCGCACCATTCTTTTTTCTTTTTTTTTTTAACGTAAATTTTCCAGTTGTTTGTTTATACAAACAGCGACCGTGTGTGACCGCTGCATTAATGTTGCATTGATTTTGCAATTAACCATGGCCTCTAATCAAGTAGAGTGCAGTAATGTTGGTGAGAAGAAGGTTTTGAATGGCTCAGCTTGCTCTTATGCTAAAATGGGACTAGAACTCCCAGTCTCCTGCTGATTGGCCCAAGACACCCAGCTTACTTTGATGCCTGAGTCAGAACTAGAATTCACCGTTTCCTGGTGAATGGCTCAAAGTCACCCAGCTGGCTTTCATGCCTCAGTCAAGACTAGAACTCTCCGTCTCCTAATGATTGTCCCAAAGTCCACCTGCCGGCTCCTAAGTGCCTAAGGCGGAACTAGAACTCACCCTCTGCTGGTTTCCAGCCTCTATCTCAATTTCTAGACAAAGTGGCTCTCAGTTTCATAAGCCAAACGGGATTTGAACCCAGGATTCCCGGATCTCCATTCGCGTTCGCACTAAACTCAATGACTCCCTCCCTGCACCCCTTCATCTGGGGCTAAGCAACCCGAAGAGGACGTGGCAGGAGGCAGGAGAACTACAAGTGATGGAGACTCAAATTGGACGTCTTTTCCCTTCTCTGGCGGGGCCGATTTCTCCTGCAACCGAACGTGTTTGCGGAAGGCGTAAGTAGCGGTTGAAGAGAACAAATGGATCCCAGAGGGGGGGCGGTATTGGGCCTTGTTCAAACACGATAACGGAGGGGTTTTTCTCTCTGTTCCCCCCTTCCTCCCCCCAATCCACGGTTGATTATTAATACACTTCCAGACAACCGGTTCATTCCTCTACACGAGAATATCTGGGCAGGCCCAGCGCAAAGCCTGAAATGTGAACAATGCCCCCCCCCTTCCCACCCGGGCCGCTCGAGCCAGGGCTTCTCATTCTAACAAGCTTCAGATGCAAGATGACTGGAATAACAAAGTATGAATTTTTATGAGTCTAATAAATCACGTCACCATTCAGCACACTTCAAACACCAGAGATTGGGGGGCAGGGGGGAACGACAAAATAATGAAATAAATAAAATAAAATAGAAAGACATGCAGGCTGGAATCAAACAGTCTCCGAGATGGGATTCAGACATCCAGCCGGAGGGGGGGGGGGGGNGGGGGGGGGGGGGGGATGATTTTTCTTTTTCCTTTGATCCAATTCGGGAGACCAGGGGGAGAGGTCATTTGTAGAGAGGAGGGGTCTTCATCACACAATCCTGGTGTGAAAAATGGTCATAAGTCGCTTTTTCCCCCGAGTGTCGTAACTTCACATGGTCGCTAAACGGATGGTTTTTAAGTCAAGGAACTACCTACGCCCATCATAAATATGATCCGGTTGCCAAGTGCGCAAATTTTGATCACATGACCTTGATGATGCTGGGACGGTTATTAAGTGTGAAACAGGGTCATAAGTCTCTTTTTTCAGTGCCGTTGCAACTTCGACTGGTCATTAAAGAAAAGGTTATAGGGGTTCCTCTCATTCATCCCGTAGGGGAGAGAATCTCCCCTCTATTACCAATATTAAGAGAAATAGAATAGAATAGAATAGAATAGAATAGAATAGATATTGGATGAAAAATACAACAGAATAAAATAGAACAGAATAGAATGGAACAAATTAAGGAATAGAATAGGATAGAATAGCATAGCATAGCATAGCATAGCATAGAATAGAATATAGAATAAAATATAATGGAATAAGGATAGAGTAGAGTAGAGTAGAGTAGAGTAGAGTAGAGTAGAGTAGAAAGAATAGAATGGAATAGAATAGAATAGAATAGAATAAATATTGGATGAAAAATACAACAGAATAGAATAGAACAGAATAGAACAAATTAAGGAATAGAATAGCATAGCATAGCATAGCATAGCATAGAATATAGAATAAAATATAATGGAATAAGGATAGAGTAGAGTAGAGTAGAGTAGAGTAGAATAGAATAGGGAAAGAATAGAATAGAATAGAATAGAATAGAATAGAATAGAATAGAATAGAATAGAATAGAATAGAATAGAATAGAATAGAATAATAAAGTTGGAAGGGATCTTGCAGGTCTTCTAGTCCAACCCACTGCCTAGGCAGAAAACTATAATACATATTTATTTTGGGGAAATAAAGAATCTTGGCAAGGAAATCCAGCTGTAAACTCTACCGTTTCCCCCAAAATATGACCCTGAAAGTAAGTCCTGGCTTGTTTTTTACATGTTTGCCCAATATCAGCCATAACCCCCCCCCCAAAAAAAAATAAGCCCTAATTAAGACCCTGCCCACTCCAGAGTGCATGGGTAAAAACTAAGCTGGGGTGGGGATGGGAGGGGTGGAGCTACCCCACCACCTACCTTTGGACAGTTGTACCCAGGCCTCGCCTGCCTTGACACCCGGCCTTGCAGGCCCATTTCTTCTGCAGCCGGCAAGGCCGGCCAGGCTTTTCTGAAGGCTTCTGGAGCTGGTAACAAAGCTCAGGATCGATCCAGAGCTCTCTTATCGGCTGCCGAGGCCTCCAGGAAAGCCTTGCCAGCCGTTGAAGGAGAAGTTCCTGAAGGTCTCTTACAGCAAAAAGGAGGCCGGGGGCGACGCGCGCAAGTGAGGTTCGCCAGTGGATGGCATCCCCCCCCAAAATAAGACCTGGTGCCTTTTTTGGTGGCAAAAAATATATGTAAGACAGGGCCTTATTTTTGGGGAAACACTGTATTAGCAGGAGATCGAATGAATCCGGAGAAATCTTCCAAAGCTTATTTGGACTCTGAATTAATGGTTCTAAACAAAACAAAACAAAACAAAACCCTTAAAGACACCATGCAGATGAAAAATCTGATTTCCTAGCTGACGTTAACATTTCTTACTGGAAAATTTTGAATTTGATAGGAGATTTTGTCAGACACGGCCAGACACAGCAAAAGTGACCGACACAGAAGAAAATTAAGATTTCCCCGACGTACCATCCCCATTGAGTTCCTCAGATTTATTTTGCTAGTTGTCAGTATATTATTGTAGTTATTTGCTTCACTCTGTTTTCCTTCTTTTAAAATTTTGCTGGTCATTGACCAAATAAATGTCACTGATACACACACTTGATTGTATTTTTATGGAACTCCATCGAGATGTGACGGGGAAAAAAGAGATATTCTCGCTGTTAAACAAAATTATGAGTTGCACTTTCAAGCCACTGACTTACAAAGGACAACTGGGAGCGAAGGGCGGTGAATTTAAAATATATTTTTTTTTCCAAGCTGCTCTCCTCCAGATGTGCTTGCCCTTAAATTCTCATCACTCCTGGCTAAAAATAACCTCTCTGAAGAAGGACAAGTTGCAAAGGAGTGAAATTAGAGCTACATTTTTCAGGTGCTTCAATTTATTTCAAGGTATCCCAAAGACGGGATCAAGCTATCACAATGAATCGTAAGGTGTGGTTTTGTTTTTGTGGCATGATATTAAGCAAAGCACATTGTTGTGGATTGCTGGTGGGGACGGCTGAGGCCTGGGAGAGCGAGGACTCGGATGAGGGGCCTGCGTGTGATGCAGGGAGGGGGCCAGGACCATCAGGGAGTGGAGGGCGGCCTTCGGAGGTTGTGGAGGCTGGCAGCAGTGAGGAAGCAGTGAGGAAGAGCATCCCGAGGAGCCTGTGCCCAGTGCGTGTGCGCACAGGGCTGTTCGAAGGAAAGTGAAGCTGCAGCAGCACGGGTGATTCGGGAGTAAGGCTGCAAGGTGATGGCCCCTCCCTTAAGGGATAAAAGCCAGCTGAGAAACCAGAGTTCTTTGCAGGAAGCAAAGAAGCTTTTGCACTCGAGCCTTGTGGACATTCGAGATATCTTAATTGGTGCTTGGAGATTCTTTGTGTTTGAACTATTTATTGGCAACTTTATCTAGTGTTCTTGGCAGCCTTGCACCACCTCGGCAAGGCTTGTTCTTATCAGAGACAATTAGTTTGAAACAACCTTTGAACCGGGAAGGAACAGAATTCGTAAAGAATCATTAAAAGGTTTTGCTTTTATTACTGTTTCATGCTTGTTTGCTTTGAATGAGGTTTGGGTGAGAACACGCATCGACAGGTGGCCCTTGACTTACCACAGTTCATTTAGTGACCATTCAAACTTATGACGATACTGAAAAGAAGTTACCTAGGACCATTTTTCACAGTTACAGCCATTGCATCATCCCCATGATCAAAATTAGGGCACTTGGCAACTAGCTCATTATTGATGACAGCCACAGTGTCCTGGGGTCATGCGATAGCATTTTGCGATCTTCTAACTAGCAAAGCCAAATGGAGAAGCCAGATTCACTTAATGACCAAGTTACTAACTTAACAACTGCATTGATTCAAAATAACAGAATGACAGAGTTGCAAGGGACCTTGGAGGTCTTCTAATCCAATGGTTGCCAACTACTGGTGGTCCGTTAGAAAATTTTGGTGGTCCGCAGAGAAATGCCGCCCCCAGAGCAATTAATCCAGGCTGGGCGGGAACACAAGGCTGCGCCTCCCATATGGCCCACGGGAACACAAGGTTTGCATCGCTTGCATTGTGAACAACACGAGGTAGTGAGGGGAAGGGGAAAGGGTAGAGGGGGGTAACTTGCCCCACGCACCTCGCCTGGCTGCTTCTTTCCGCCTCTTTCTTCTACTGCTTTTGGCTGCAAGCAAGGAAAGCAGCCAAAGTCTTTCTTTCTCTCCCCCAAACTCCGCCAGAAATGAGTCTTTGGGACCCTGCAAGGCCTCCTGCTCCAAGAGGCTGCGCCGACAAAGACTCGTTTCTGGCAGAGTTTGGGGGAAAGAAAGAAAGACTTCTGCGGCTACTGCTGCTTTCCTTGCATGAAGCCAAAAGTCTCTCTCTCTCCCTCTCCCTCTCTCTCTCTCCCCCAAACTCTGCCAGAAATGAGTCTTTGGGACCCTGTCAGGCCTCCTGCTCCAAGGGGCTGCACTGGCAAGGACTCATTTCTGGCAGAGTTTGGAGGAGAGAAAGAAAGACTTCTGCTGCTCCTTGCTGCTTTGCATGAAGCCAAAAGTCTCTCTCTTTCTCTCCCCTTGAGAACGGAGCTGGAGACGATATCCTGTAATCCCAAATAAAGAATGATCAATTTGGGATTTTCCCAGGATCTCTGGTCTGCGGGATTTAAAATTATGAGTTTGGTGGTCCTTGAGGTGCAAAAGGTTGGCAACTCCTGTTCTAGTTTAACCCCCTGCTTAGGCAGGAAACCCAGTACCATTTCAGACAAATGTTGTCCAATCTCATCTTAAAAACCTCCAGTGATGGGAGCAGCCACAACTTCTGGAGGCAAGGAGTTCCACCAGTTAATTATCCTCACTGTCAGAAAGTTTCTCCTCAATTCCAGGTTGCTTTTCTCCTTGCTTAGCTTCCATCCATTGGTTTTTTTTCATCATGCCTTGTGGTGCTTTGGAGAATAATTTGACCCCCCTCTTCTTTGGGGCAGCCCCTCAAATATTGGAAAGCTACTCTCATTCATTTAACAGCTGTGGCAAGAATGGTCATAAAACAGAGGAACAGTCACTTAAAATAACCATCTCCCTTTGCAATGGGATTGTTGGACAGGCTGAGTCTAGAGTTAAAAGATAGAGAGGAATCGATGCATTATTCAATCTGGGACGCCTGATGTACATGCTTTGGGAATAGAAAGAAAAGTAATACTGTGATTAATTAAAGAATATGAACCTGTATGTACTGAATGTAGAATTAACAGAAAATGTACTGTGTAACAAGTGATATAAGCAAGGAGTAAGGAATGGAGAATTAATAGAAAAAGTAATAATATGTAATTACTGCAATGTAATAGAAAATTAAGTATAAGAACATGGTTAAGTAAATGTGCATGATGACTTCAACGTTGATGCAATTGCTTTTTATGTTTTTAAATTGTTGGAAAAACTAAATAAAGTTTATTAAAAAAAAAGAAAAGGAAATGTTGGGCTCCACTGTACCTGTAAGTCGAGCGTTTTCTATACTGTGGCTGATCAACCCCAGATCTCTCGGGATCGATCTGCACATCGCCCCTCGGCGATGCGCACAGAGTCCGTCGGCAGCTCACCCAGCACACTCATCCCTGCACTGGTGGCTCCTTAAATCCATCCAGAGTGTTTTTCACAGCCTCCCACTTTTCATTGGTGTCTCCAGCAGGGCCCCTGAATCAGGCAGGGAATCCGTCTTTGGCAAACATTTACCGATTATCAAATCACAAGCGCGGCCCCCAGACAGCGGCCATAAGTCACTTTAAGCAGCTACCCCAACTGCCGGTGAGGAGGCTTTGGGGCAGCAGTGCCAAGACAAATCGCTCCTGTCAACCTCACATGTTTCCTTGTGCGCCGGATCCGTGTTCTCCCCTGTTCCACCCTACCTGGTGCTTAATGACAAGGCTGTCAGAAGAAGACGACTAGAGGCCCCCTTCCCCTCCCCTGCATCTGTGGTCTGTCAACACCCTATTAGAGGGAAGATTGAGACCCCACTCTTCTTAAACTCACTCAAGCAACACAACCTGCTAGTTTTTATAATTATTGTTGGAGAGCCATCGATCGCCGGCTGACACCTAACCTATCCGTATGAAATGGGAGTAGTTTGCGAGGTGACAGTTCCCATACATTATGGGTAGGGGGGTGTCTCCCCTCCCCAACTTTCTCCTCTGGAAGATTTCAAAGTCTGCATCTCAAAGGAAGAAAACTCCAAAAAATAAATGGGGGGAAAAAAAAAACCAGAGAGAGCCAAAGGGTAACATTTCTCACACTTTATTTTGCAGTTCTGATTTATCCACCCCAGGGAGGAGGGGGTGGGGGAAATGTCCGTTATGAGTTGGACTACAACTCCCAGGATTCCTGGGCTTGCTGGTTGGGAATTCTGGGAAGAGAAGCCCAATCTCACCAGGTAAAGCCAGGGAGGGATGACCGTCAATTGGTGATCATATGTCTTTAGTCTCATGCTGTTCCTTGGTCAAAATTTACTTTATTGCACTATTATTTTATGTCTGTTCTGTTTGCACGCCTAATTCTAAATTTTCCAATGAGTTGATCATCAAAGGCGAAGGTGCACAGGAGGGAATATTAAGAAATTAGGACTGCAGAAAGAACAATTACTACCAACCTGCCTTTAATCAAGGACCTGTATATCCTGCACAAGTCCAAAAGAGGGCTGTGAAAATATTTACAGACCCCTCACATCCCGGACATAAAGTGTTTCCACTCCTACCCTCAAAACGACGCTATAGGGCACCGCACACCAGAACAACTAGACACAAGAACAGTTTTTTCCCAAATGCCATCCCTCTGCTAAACAAATAATTCTCTCCACACTGTCCAACTATTTACAAAATCTGCACTACTATTACTATTCATCTCATCACTCCTTATTGCCGCTCCTCTCCCACTTGTGACTGTATGACCGTAACTTTGTCCCTTGTATCCTTACGATCTATATTGACTGTTTCCTAGTATGATTTGATGCTTATTGTACCCTATGACTATTATTAAGTGTTGCACCTGATGATTTTTGACTCTTGACGAATGTATCTTTTCTTTTGTGTACACTGAGAGCATTTGCACCAAGACAAATTCCTTGTGTGTCCAATCACACTTGGCCAATAAAGAGTATTCTATTATATTCTGTTCTGTTCTGTTCCATATTTTCTGTTCTATTCTTTCCTTATTCTATTCTATTCCTTATTTTCTATTCTATTCTTTCCTTATTCTATTCTATTCTATTCTATTCTGTTCCTTATTTTCTATTCTATTCTGTTCTGTTCCATATTTTCTGTTCTATTCTTTCCTTATTCTATTCTATTCTATTCTATTCTATTCTATTCTATTCTATTCTATTCTATATGGGGTGGGGAACTGACACAGACAGTGCCTGCCTGCCTGCCTGATTGGGCAGCCTCCTCTGAGCTTGTCAAGCCATTCCAAGCAAATCGGAGGCAGAAAAAGTTCCTGTCCTGGAGGTCCTTGTTTTATCCGATCAATCAATCAATAATGCGACTGCCAGATCAGGTCTGTCCGAAGCGCCTTGCCTTTTGTTGACAAGTTCAATCCAACAATCCAAATAGAGCTGGAAGGAACTATTGGAGGTCTTCTAGTCCAACCCCTTGTAGAAGCAGGAGAGGCTATACCCATGAGGACAAACCTATGGCACACGTGGCAGAGGTGGCACGGAGAGCTCTCTTCTCTGTGGGCATGTACGCCATCACAAAGTGCTCTTTTAGTTTCTGGCCAGCTGGCCTGTGCAGGTGCCAGAGCACCGGAAAACAGCCCCCAAATTGCCCACAAAACAGACTGTTTTGGGGAGCTTCTCCAGGCTGTTTTTTGGGGGTGTTTTCAGTCAGTTTGGGGGCCAAAAACGGCCCAGAAAATGTCCTGAAACCGGCCTGAAAAACAACCACTGAAGTAATTAGCTTGATAGGGTAGGAGAAGGAATTGCAGACTTGGAAGGCCAGCAAAACACACACAGTTGGGAAGACAGAACACAGATAAGCCTCAACGATACCAGATAAATTCACAATTTGCTCCCAACAATTTGCTGTGCACAGCTTCCCTTTTTAAACACTGTGTTCCCAGCTGCAGCTAATGAAGGGAATCAGGACCCTTTCCTCACCCATAAGCCATGCAACCCATGTTGCTCCCTTCTCCATTCCTCCCTGTGTGCCCTAGGATGAAGAGGGGGTGTGCCAGGGTCTTCCTCTGACATCCTTCTCCCTTGCTCTCCCTCTCCTCTACCCAGCTGGGCTTTTCCCTTCCCCAGTTTCCTCCACAGCCAATGGAGCCACACTCCCCCTCCCTGTCAGCTGCTCAGCTTCCCCCTCAAAGTCAGATTCCGACAGGGGCAGGACAGGTGAGCAGAAGGGTTTTCTTCCAACCTTTTCATTGGGGGGGGGGGTGTCACCCAACCGATGCTGGGGAGGCAGCTGGAGCAGAAGCAGAAAAAAAAGTTCCTTATCTAAAACCCTCAGCCTGACAAGCCATTTTTGACAGCTCGGCAACGTTTGATAAATTCTCATTTTCCCTCCTCGGCTGTCAGGTAATCTTTCTGTTGACGGCACTGCGGGGGATTTCGGTGTTCCTGGGGAAAAGGTTCCCTCTCCTGCTTGTTATCAAACCAAATAAGGGTTTAGGGGCATCTGTAATAGGGAGGAAGCCCAGCAACTGGGCCTCCTGGAAGCCGTGACACTGACTTCTCAAGTGATATAACGGACTTTTCACTGTTCAAGCTATGCACCCCAAACCCACAGGAATGTCATGTTCTGACAGAGGAGAATCTTTGTAGCTCAGGATTGAACTCTGGGTTTCTGGCTCTCTGAGCTTGATGGCTTTCTTGCAGACGTTTCATAACCCAACTAGGTTACATCACCAGTGCTAGAAGGGAGGGATGGTTTCAGGAAGGAGGAGGAGGAGGGGGAGGCGACAGTGGGGTCCTTAGTGCTCTCTGAGCCTGGCTGTTTTCTTGCAGACGTTTCATTACCCAACTAAGGAAGATCATCAGTGTTAGAAGGCGAAGGGGGGGAGGACTGTGCTCTCTGAGCTGGGTGGTTTTCTTGCAGACATTTCATTACCAAACTAGATAATCCCATCAGTGAACTGATAAGTTACCTAGTTTGGTGATGAAATGTCTCAAGAAAACCACTCAGCTCAGAGAGCATCAAAATCCCACAATATTCTCTTCTGCCAATACCCCAAAGAGAACGAGCTGGCAATTGCTGCTCTCTCAGCCCAGTCCCTTTTTTGCCCTCCCTTCTCCCTTTTGTCAAGGTCTGTGGCCTCAAAAGTACCAGTATTTAGTAAGTTACTGTACACATATTACACCCTTGTGGAAATCAGCAAACCAGCTCCATTGACTTTTTCCTTTCCTTTTCTTCTTTTCTATTTCCTTTCCCCATCTATTTACTTCCTCATTTCCTTTCCCTTCCCTCCCTTTCTTTCTTGCCCTTCCCTTCCCTATTTCCTTTCCTTCCCTATTCCCTGGTTCCTTCTCCCCTTTCCTTTCCTTCCTTCTTTTCCCCTTCCTCTTTTCCTTTCCCTCCCTCCCTCCCTCTTTTTCTTTCTTTTCTTCCTTCATTCCCTTCCCTCTTTTTCTCCTTCCCTTTCTTTCTTTTCTTTCTCCCTTTTCCTTTCCTTTCCTGGCTTTCCTTCCCTCCCTCTTTTCTTTCCCTTCCTTTCCCTTTCCCTCTTCCTCTCTTCTTATAAAATCACTTAATCCCAAACTGCTTTTCAGGCAGAATACTATAGCTTTCTAAATGAATGAACGAATAAAACAGCAATAAAAATCAACAGCGACTAATAATACTGACAGTGTCGAAGAGCAGGAGCCGGCAGCCTGTAATAGGATCCCCGAAGGCTGAGTGGATGCCAACCCAACCCTGCCCAGCAGTGTCAAAGGGGCAGAGAACCCAAGCCCCAATCTGGGAAGCCCTTGAATTCAGAGCAGGTTATTCTGCCCGGGGAACCAAGCTCCTTCTATCACTTCAAAAGTGTTTGGAGCTGTGGCGCTGCTATCCATCCAGAGAAACCTAAAATATTTTTTAAGTCGTGCTGTTAGCGAGGAGCTATCCCGGGCTGGGGCAGGAGGTTTCTTTTTCCTCCCACTTTGCAAAAACCTGAGCCCAGGTGGGGACCATTGGGTGAGGCTGGCAAATTGCTGGCGCCCGATTCCAAACAGTGTGCTGTATTAATGCAACCCTTCAAGAAAACAGCAACCTCAGGCAAATGGGGAAGACAGGGGCCGAGTGAATTGTTGGCACATTGGCAAGGCTGGTTGAAGAATTTATTCTCATCTAAACCCTTTGATTTGTTACTGCTGCCTCAGGATACCGGAGGAACATCCATCGGCTTGGAACTTAATGAAAAAAAATCTGACAGGACTTTTTCTCCAAATTCTGGGGTGTGTTTTTTTTTCCCCTCCCCATCATGGGCCTGAGATCCTGGAGAGATTTCCAGGGTGCACTTGGGGCTGCATCGGCCTGGAGGGAGATAGGTAGTAGGTGATATATGTAGATGATATTGATAATAAAGTAAGTAGGTAAGTAGATAGGTAGGTAATGAGATAGACAGACAGACAGACAGAAAGGTAGATAGATAGAAAGATGGTAGATGATATATATAAATCATATAGATGATTTAGGTAGGTAGGTAATGAGATAGATAGATAGATAGATAGAGAGAGAGAGAGAGAGAGAGAGAGAGAGAGAGAGAGAGAGAGAGAGAGAGAGANGAGAGAGAGAAAGAAAGAAAGAAAGAAAGAAAGAAAGAAAGAAAGAAAGAAAGAAAGAAAGAAAGAAAGAAAGAAAGAAAGAAAGGTGGGTTGGTAGATGATATATATAGATCATATAGATAGATAGATGATATAGGTGGATAGGTAGATAATGAGATAGATAGATAGATAGATAGATAGATAGATAGATAGATAGATAGATAGAGGTAGAAAGGTAGGTGGGTAGGTAGATTATATATATATATACATATAGATCATATAGATGATGATATAGGTAGGTAGATAGGTAGGTAGGTAGGTAGATAATGAGATAGATAGACAGACAGACGGACAGGTTGATATTGGAGGTGGAGACCCTCGGAGAGCTGCATGCAACAAAATTTCATTTTCATGTATGCCAAAGTTAGTGTACATTCGAAAGGACAATACAGTTAGCCTAAATCTGAGAAGTCAGGCGGGCTCCCTCACCTTCTCCAACACGCAAGCCTTCCCACCCTTGGCAGCTTCAATGTTAGCAGAAACAGAAACAGGCTGGGGCATTTTATATTTCTGAACAACTGGCTTTTGAATGGAATGCACATCTGGACGTTGTATAGGTGTACAGTATTTTAACAGTGGCTGGCAGTCACTACTGCAATACGTTAAAGAAATTTAAATTGATTTCAACTATCTTTTTTTTTTTTTACTTAGTTCAA
>BHFT01042080.1:0-13113 GCA_004320025.1 Laticauda laticaudata | reverse complement strand
ATTATCCCACGTCATTGTAGTTCTGTTAAAGTTGTATATACTCAGCTTAGTCAGCTGAAATTTAATCCTTAAAGAATCAGTTAGACTAGTTAGTAATGATTTTTCTGCTGAAATTTCCCTTTAGATCAGGAGTGTCAAACTCGCGGTGTCACATTGTCGTCACATGATGTATTGGGACTTTTTTCTCCTTTACTAAACTGGACATGAGGTGACCAGCACGTGACACATCTGTGAGTTTGACAGTCTTGCTTTAGATAATCCTTGGATGTTCCTTTTCAGAATTCACATGTTCAGTGTATGGGTTTTTTTTGTGTGTGTCATGGTCTTATTATTCAGGTTACTAGCAATGACTGAACATTGTTTTCTCCCATGTGAATCTGTGGAGTTTGTAAAAAATAGACAGGGGAGAAAAGATACATGCAGCTATTATTACAGTTAATGAAAAGAATCTACCAGGAATTTACCATGCTTTTAATTCTACCTGAATATTAATTGACATTAATTTCCATCAATTGTGCATCTCCCATAAATAAACTTCATTGGGTTCTAAAAAAATAATGCACCCCTTCCCCAAAGCTAAGGATGCCTTTAGAACAACTTCAGAAGTTAATGCTAGGATATGATAGAAAATTATTCATTCTGTAGTTGTTTCTCTTTTTCCCATAGAACTAAGAGTCAGGCTGACTCAGAAAAATAATTGATAGTAGATTGATGATGGGGAAAAGACAGACAATGCAAAATCAAGGCTGCAATCCAATGAGAACAACTCAGGATGATTTACTTCTATGTAAACATGTGTTGCATTGCAATGTAGCAAGTTAATTGAAGCATAAAACCAGGTGACATATTTGGGGATTAGATTGACCTTTCTGTGCTTTGGTCCAGATAGGGTGGCAGGAATGGAAGTCTAACTGCAAAATAATGAAAGTGAACTCTTCGCTATCAAGGTAGCAGTCTTTTTGATTGTGATATCTTTCTGCATGCCCCTGTCTGTTTTTTGAGCTACAAAAGTTTTCCCTTTTAACAATGACCTTTTTCATTTTATCTAGACTGTATCACTTGCTCTTTCTGCAAGGCAGACATCTCTGATATTTTTAAAGCAATTTTTTTGGCCAAAATGCCAAGGCCTTTAACTTTAAAAAGCACCTGCTGTGCATCTCCATTTAAAATGTTTCATATCTTTTTTTTTTTTACAGAATTCTGAAAATTCATGTTCTGAACTGCAGAAGCATGCAAATCTACAAAGGACTGCATTATACATTTCACACATCACCATACCTTATAGTAGGAGGTCTTCTAGAAGAACACAGGTATATTTGTCTCTTTCTTTCAGCTAGGAGCAGGATTATTCCTATATCAATTATGATGCATGCCTTCTAATTATATATTAATCTTCTTTTCTTTCCTCCTGCCTGTTAGATGTACCTTCGAGGAGTTACTGGTTCAGCATATTTGTCATATTTTGATTAGGTCAGACATATGAAAACTTTTGAGGTTGTGTTATCTTGAATAAAATATTTATGGATCTTCATTTCACCATTAAAAATGCCAAGCCCCCAAATGTATATAGACAATGGCCATCTCTTCATTAATTAATAGTATCCCAATAATGACAGCCCCTAAGTAACTTCGCTTGGACTCAGAATGGCTTGGCCTGGTTAATATTTGGATGAGTGAACTTGGAAAATAAAAGAACACAAAGTCCTGGAGGACAGCAACTATAATTATTAAGTACAATCTCCACAAAGGCATTATGGACAGTATTAAACAGTGATAAACAGTACTAAAAAACAGTATGATTGTGCCAGCTTTCACTCAGGCATGGCTTTCTCAGGGCACTCTAATAGCATTGGCCTAGATTGCCATAGGATAGAGATGCCAAACCATCCTTTTTCCTGAATCATTCTCAAACTACTATTTGTTATACTATCAGGTAGTGGTACCTTCAGTCGGTCTGGCCTAAGGATGCTATATATTCTTAAGCCAGCACTGATACTAAGATCTCTGGTCAAACTGTAATCCTTAAAACCATAGAATAAAACTTGAAATATGTACTTATTTGTTAATTTATCACATTTCTTTACCTAAATAAAAATGAAACTACACATAATGACAATAACAGACACAGAATTGTACAGGAGACAAGAGGACAAGGCAAGTTACTGCTATGGAAAAATAATAATAATTTCCAACCTACTCAATAGCCATTTTCTCTGAAGAAAAGCACTCTCCTAACTATACCCAGAAGTGTCCAACCTTGGCAATTTTAAGACTTGTGGGCTTTAATTCCTGGGCTGGTCTGGTTGCAGTCATCCATGCCCGGTGTCTCTCGTTTTAGTTACTGCAATGGGTTTACAAAGATCTATGTACTACAACAAAATCCCAAGATTTTGAGCATACTGCATGTATATACTAGAGGTGTATATCAACCATGGTAACTTTAAAACATCTGGTGTGATGACTTGGGGCATGGCACAAAAGCAACACAACCAGAGAATGGTCTAACTCCCCTTTATTACTCCAACTGTGCACCCAAACATTTTCACATTCCCCACAAGTCCTGAAGCAAAGCTTTCATATGCATCTTCAGAAGCTTCTGGCTGTGATTAGACCAGTAAGCAAGGTTAGCCACACAGCAACCAGGACCAGCAGTCCAATAAGCCATGTTATCCCAAACATTAACCAGGGCCAGCAGTCCAGTGGTGGGATTTAGCCAGTTCTGGCTGTTTTGGGCAAACCGGATGTTAGTTTTACATCCTGCTTGGTAAACCGGTAGTTCCAAAGACCAGCTGGCCCTGCCCCACCCCACTCCGCCCTTCCTAGGAATCTCCACATGCCCCATTTTTGCTCCCAGGAGGCTTCAGAGAAGCTTACTAGCCCAAAACAGGGCATGGAAGGAGTGGGGCAAAAGAAAGGAATAGAATAGAATAGAATAGAATAGAATAGAATAGAATAGAATAGGACCAAGGAAACATGACTAGAGCTCTTTCCAATTATTTGAGGGCCTGCCATAGGGAGGAAGGGGTCAAACCATTTCTCAAAGCACCAGACAGGCCAAACAAGGGATAATGGATGGAAACTGAACAAGAGAGATTCAACCTGGAAATAAGAAGAAACTTTCTGACAGTGAAAACAATCAACCAATCAACAGCTTGCCCTCGGAAGTTTTGGGAGCGCCATCACTTGAGCTTTCAAAGAAGCGCTTAGACTGCATTTGTCAGAAATGTGTGTGATAGGGTCTCCTGCTTGGCAGGGGTTGGACTAGATGACCTACAAGTCCTTCCAACTCTGATTCACTGTTATCTGTTATCTGTTAGAATGAAATGGAATGGAATGGAATAGAATAGAATAGAATAGAATAGAATAGAATAGAAAATAGAATAGTGAATGAATCTTTTTATCTGGCCAAGTATGATTGAACACAGAAGGAATTTGTCTTGTGCAAAATGCTCTCTGTATACATAAAAGAAAAGATACATTCATCAAGAGTAAGGATACACAGCAACAAGTTACAGTCATACAGTCACAAATGGAAGGGATGGGCCTGATAAGAGTAGTGAGAGAAGTTTAATAGTAAATAATAGTGCAGACTTTGTAAAATAGTTGGACAGTGTTGAGGGAATTATTTGTTTAGCAGAGTGATTGGTGTTTGGGAAAAAACTGTTGTTGTGTCTAGTTGTTCTGATGTGCAGTGCTCTTATAGCGTCATTTGAGGGAAGGAGCTGAAACAGTTTTATGTCCAGGATGTGAGGTTCTGTGAATATTTTTACAGCCTTTTTTTTTGCCTTTGTGCAAAACAGGGTCCTTTATTGAAGGCAGGTTGGAAAATGCAAGGAGTGGACTGGAGATAAGAAAGAACAGAGAAACGATAATAATGAACAAAACTAGAACCCATCAACGAACAGCAGGACAGAGCAGGCAGGAACAGCATAAGAAAGAAACGGAAGGAAGGAAGGAGGGAAGAAAAAAGAAGAAAGAAAGAAAGAAAGAAAGAAAGAAAGAAAGAAAGAAAGAAAGAAAGAAAGAAAGAAGGAGGGAGGGAAGGAAGAAAGAAAGAATGGAAAGGAAGGGAAGGAAGTGAGGGAGGAAAAAAGAAAGAGGCAGTGAGGGGAGAAAGAAAGATAAACAAAGAAAGAAGGGAAGGGAAGGGAAAGTGAATGAGATATGTATGGATAGATGGATAGTGGGAAGGAGGGAGAGAAAAAGGAGAAGAAGGAAAGACCACAAACCCTGGCACTAGATGCAGCTTCAGAGGATGCTTTGAAACAGCACAGCAATCCAGGGCTGGAAAGGATCTCAGAGGTCTAGTCTAACTTCCTGCTCCAAGAGCATTGTTAAAGTGAGTTTCTCTCTTTTAACCCACCCAGTCACATGACCACATAGCCATGCCAACTAAGCCACACCCAAGAGAACCGGGGCATGACATCTGGACTTCAACTCCTAGAATTTCTCAACCAGCCTGGGAGTTGAAATCCACAAGTCTTAATAGCATGTCTTGGCATTAATAGTTGAATTTTCCTTGTGCTTAGAATTTGAATGTTTGGAATTAAGAAAAATATCGTCAACTATGGAATTCAAGTTTGTGAGTCTTTTTGATTGTTGTTGTTTTCTTTCAGTAGTATTTGGTTTGTTTAGAGAGAATTCACAAATAAGAACCTCAAGGAAACATAAGTGGTATCTGCAGGTAATACAGGTGGCATGTGTTCTTGTCCGAATGGTTTCAACTGACTTGTATAGTGTACATATATGTGTGGATGATCTTGCTAGTATAATTCTAATTTGTCAGATTTGTGCCCTGAACCATGCACTTAATAATATCCTTTCTAAAATTATAATAGTGAGAGTGACTCCTTATCTAAATTTGATTGTCTCCTTTATATGACAATTATTCTTTGCATCAGCTACAATATTGTAAAAAAAAAAAAAACTAACTCTGGAACTGAGCTAGAAGCTTTGAAATATGTCTGAAAAAGTTCAGCCCCCTTTCCCTAACAATTTATTTCCGCCACAGATAACTTACCCTAAAGCCTTTATTTTGATCCAGTGTATTTTTTAAAAAAATATTTCTTTGAATGGAGATGGAAAGAAATTGAGATTACTCTGTTGTGAGTTGAGTCAGATTGGGTTTTTTTTTATTATTATTATTTTCTCCAACATGTATTTTTTATTTTAGTCCTGTGGTAGTGAAATTTCTATGGAGCATATACAATAAAACAGCTTATACTTTGCTTCATGCCACACCATGCCATGAAGGGGAACTCGATTGTTTAAACTTCCTATTTTAAAATAACCTCATTTAGAAGCATTTGTATTTAGAAGCATTTGTAACAATATATTAAACTCACCATTTCAGAACTCTAGTGGCATAAGACCCATCAATTAGGATGTTTGGATTGATTCATTAGATCACTACAGCTTCAGTTGTGCAAAATATAGTGGCCCGTATGGTTTTGTGCAGACCTCAATGTGCACATATTTCACCTCTCCTGCGGGAACTGCACTGGTTGCCAATTTGCTTTCAAGTGCAATTTAAGATGCTGGCTGTCATCTTTAAAGCCCTTCATGGCTTTGGACCAGATTATCTGAGGGAATGTCTCTTGCCAGTCACATTTACCCAACCCATTAGAGCAGGAAGGCAGGAATGCTGCAGGTCCCATCCCTGAGGGAGATACACCTGATGGGACCCAGAAGAAGGGTCTTCTCCATGGTGGCCCCCTCTCTCTGCAACATCATTCCTCCAGAGATTAGAATGGCCCCCTCTCTAACACTCTTTTGGAAGGTGCTGAACTTATGGTTCTGCCAGTGGACCTGAGGATCCCAGAGCAGGATGAAACCTATTAAATGGCTTGTATGAATATGTGTTGTCGCCGGGATGAGGATGGGTAAGGGGCTATTATTTTATTATTTTTATTTTTATACAATGTTTTATATTTGTATAAGCCACCTTAAGTCACCATGTGAGAGTAGGTGGCAATATAAATTTTCTAAAATAAAAACATTTTCTAATTTTTCTTTTATTTTTCTAAAATAAAATATTTGTTTCAGGCATGCTTTTTGTTTGTGGCTGTTCTAAATACAGTATATGGCAATCCATATGGCTCTATTTTGCTCTAACACTTGCCATTGCATCCATTGTGTGAATGGCTACTTCACTGTCATTAAGCTTTGTAGGGATGGTCATCATATTTTGTAATATGACCACAAAAAACTCTGTACAGATTAATTATTGTGTTAATAACAGAGTAATTGTGCAGTTGTTTATTCCAAAGAAATTACATGGTAGTCATCTTTTGAATTACCATTAAAATGAAAAATGTCTTCACTAGATGCCAGTGTGTGATTAACTGCTAATTATAATATAATGACACACTTCTTGGTGTCTGGAAATATAAAGTGTTGTACAAAATTTGAACACTATGAGGTATTGTCAGTGCTGAGAGAACTCCAAATATATTATTTTTGTTGACTCTGTCTGTCTTTCTGCTTTGCTCTCTCTTTAACAATGGCTATAAATTTGCTAGCATTCACAGATCTGTTCTTGGCAGACACTAAATATCTGTTGGCACTTGAGACACAACATGGTGATACTCATTAAACAAATAATTTAGTTACTAACAAAATGATGCTATTTTAGTAAAACTGAGCCAGATGCATGGGTAAACAGGTAGATTTGACAAAGATGTAACTCATAAATATAATGTATAAGTTGGGGCATCTGAATTCTTTTGCTGTTCTGCTGAGCTGGAGGCAATCTAGAGCATTGGCAGGTTGGGAACACAGTTTCCCTGATTAGATTAAAAAGAGAAACCAGTAGATATGCAGATAGTTGTATGACGAAGAGTTATGATGAGCAGATGAGCTGTCATAGCTAAGCAATCTTGTCCAGATAAAATCCAGAAAAACCCCTATGTCACTGGGACATGAAGGGATAATCAATGTGTAGCAAAATAAGTTGAGGAGCCTAATTTTATAAATTCTCTTATTTGCAATGTTGGCTAGCATTCTAGGGGAACAAAAGATATGAGTCTAGCAAAAATTCAAATGGGTATCTCTTATTCTTCACTCTGCAACATGAAGGGAATCACACCTTTATCATAAATACCACCACCACCACCCCTGCGTGCTCCAGGACTCTTACTGACTTCAAACTACACTTACATTTACTGTGAAACATACTACATTCTTTTTCTAATGGCTGTCAGGAAGAGTATCTTTTATTAGTTTCCAGTTATGGATTCCTAAAATTGCTTTCCCTTCCTGAATGGTAGATTACTTCTGCACAAAAGAAGAATAAGTTTTTCTTGTGTGCTACTTCTACACTAAGGAAACACATTTGGAAGGGAGGGAAGGATGGAATTAAAGCTCTTGAGTAATGAAGGGCTATGATGGCAACCTGAGGTAAAAGATTTTATTCACTCATAATGGTTCAATTTCTATCATAATTCAAAAACATCCATAAATATCTGCCCCTAGTTAGTTGTTTCAAAGTGCATTATTCTGCAAACAGTTATAGGACCAGATATGGAAGAAAGCAGAAGGGAGCCCATTACTGTAGATTTAAAGAGCTTTCCTAAACCTGCAATGACCTTTATAATCTATAAAGGGATTATATATTACTGGCCACCCCAACTGTCATTTTTTTTTTCAACAGATGATGAGATTATGGCAGCAGGACCCTCTGTTCATTTTGTAGTGGAGGAGTGACAGGTGGTAAGAAGTTATTGAGGAGTTGACTTGGAGGTTTGGAACTGCTATAAAGGAAATCAGTTTCAGACAAAAGATTTTTTAAAAAGATAGAGTGCAAAATATCTATTATTGAATGATGCCAGACTCCAAAGATATGGTTCTGGTTACTGAGAAACTGGAGTTATTTTCACCTCAACAATCTCTTCAGATTACCAAAGTTTACATTTAGACTTTCTGGTTTTTCTTTGAAGATGTTTCACTTCTCATCCAAGAAGCTTCTTGGAAGAGAAGCAAAATGTTTTCAAAGAAAAATTCTAAAGTCCAGTTGCCTCTTGAAAAAGTACCTTCAAGACAACTTTGACCTGGATGAATGAGAATCTCCATAAACATCTGTTCATCAGTCTTTCTACAGACTTGAAATAGATCCCACATAGTTATGCAGTAAGATAATTCTTGTAACTTTGACCAGAACCTACAGCATATGCATAGAGTAGGATTATGCAAAGCATTTGAAAGATATGCTTCCATGCTTGCCTGGAGACATTAACACAGCTGCTCTTTGGAAGGTTCATGTGGCTGCGGTGAGAACTACTTTCAAAGCTCTCTCCATTTATCTAGGTAATCAGGCAATACATCTAACTCAATTCTCATCAAACTATAGTCCTCATTTAGAGCTCTACTATCAGTCAATAGAGTTTCCATTGAAATATTCCAGATGATGAAGAAGGAAAGGAAAAAAGAAATTTTGTCACATTGTATGCCTGGACTGGAAGAAGTGCATAATCTACAATAATGAGTCTCTTGGGACTGGGAATGTCAAGATGAGAATTATATCTGGTGGAGCAAGATGAGCTGTTTACAAGGAATCCAGTTAATATCTCAAAGTAGAGTGGACAGTTTATCCAGGATCCACTGCACAATTAATACAATATATAATTTGATAGCAAGAATCTGTTTATACTGAAGATCAGTGGTGAGATTCAATTTTTTTATTATTCCTGATACTGTGGGCATGGCTTGGTGGGCATGGCTTGGTGGGTGTGGCAGGGGAAGGATACTGTAAAATCTCCATTTCCTCCCCACTCCTGGGGGAAGGTTACTGCAAAATCCCATTCCCTCCCCATCCAACTAACCTGCTTTCCAGCTCTGCTCTCTTGTGCAGGACAACAAAAGACGACCCAACCAAACAGGTAGGTCTTGGGAGACATAGAATAGACGGGGGTGAGGCCAGTCAGAGGTGGTATTTTCTGGTTCTCTGAACTACTCAAAATTTCTGCAACCAGTTCTCCAGAACTGGTCAGAACCTGTTGAATACCACCTCTGCTATAGATATCGTTGTCTTTGCATCTTTTACCTCAGAATAAGTCTGACAACTCCAAGAACATATAGTTGCAGTGACTGTCTAAAATGCCAAAAATGTATATGTGGATTATTTCTATGAAAGCCAATTTCACAAAATTCTTCAGGTATTATCAAGTGATTAAGGCTTACAGTATAATTATCTTATTATGTTGAGGAGATCTTATTGTCAGATAAGTTGACCCAAGATTGCCTCATCAAAAAACTCATCTAACATTACAGTTCAATGACTAGAGGTTAATTTTGACCTATTGATCATATTATTTTGGAAAAGAATGATAGTACATTTGTTATTTTATCTCTGAACATGTTCTGGCATTCTGCCTTTGATTGAAGATAATTAATTGGGTTGGACTTTGAATCAAGCAGTACATTTCAGGAAGTGACAGAGAAAGTTGCTGTTTGATATGAGAAAATAAACAAATATGCTGCTACCTGATTTTCAGACATTATACATCCTGTTTGGGATGTGGTGGCGAAAAGAGAAGAAAGCCCCTATGTTATAATATCCCAAAGTAAAGTTTGCAATTTTAAAATCAGCATGATTAGGAATGGTTACCTGTGAAGTTATGTATCATCTTTAAATAAATAGGTAATCTTTTCCTAGACTAAGAATAAACTGTTCTCTTCATCAGTTTCTTAATACTAATTAAAACTATGTTAGTTGACTTTGCATTAATGTGTGTGTGGTAGGGTGAGGGAGAGCAAGAAAACATTGATGAAAGAGCCACTGTTTAATATTCAAATGAGAAAAAAATATTTTTTTGTTTCCAAACATAACATATATACTACATATGTTGGCATTTCCAACAATGGTTTGATTGGGAAATAATGAAAAAAGAAATCCTCTCTTCCGTCTTTCTCATTTCAAGATTTGGCTCAAGTTCAATATTTAATATAGTTACAGATGAGGAGCTGTGAAAGAAATAGCTTATAAAGATAACAAACCTTCTTCCAAGCATTACCAAAAACAAAACTCTTTCCTGAAGCCTTTTTAATATCTTTATTTACCATTATTTTCTTTTTATATAACTTTCAAGTGGTCTGTTGAATTTTCTTGATTAAATAAATCAAAAAGTAATTCAAGTATTTGTTTGTTTTATTAAAGCTACCTTTTATCCAGATGATTATGAGGCTCCCAGCTCACATATTTGACCTATTTTTGTCTTAGTAATAAAAAAAAACCCTGTCTACCTGCTAAGGCTGATATATATTCTTGATTACTTCTCACAAAGCCATCGCATTTTAATGTATAAAGATTTGAATTAAATATGAAAGTGGACATATGACAACTCTTTGTAAAAACCTTTTATGAAGATGGAATAAGAATATTTTTCTCTTGATTTTAGCATACAATAAAGCATTCTCAATAACTTCTTGGTTGACAGTAAAGAAAAATAATTGTGGCATCTGTGAAATTTTCTGTCAAATATTTCATTTTCAATATATAATATAGCTGTTTGTAGGATGAGAATCCTTCAGAATAACTCCTTTCATTAATACTACTATTTTCAAGAGGTATTGTGCTCTGTAGTTAAGATTAAGGTAAGGTTAGGAAAAGGTAAATTCAGATTCTAATCTACTGTTACCAATGGTAGCCTTCTGGCCAATCTTTCTCTCTTTACCTCATTTATTTTTCAGGATTATTGTAGGCAACAATAGGAGGATAAAATATATCCTTATTTATTTTATTTATAAAATAAATAAAATCCTTGTGCTCCTGGAGTTCTTCAATGAAATAGAAGGTATCAAACAAGTAACAATTACCTATAGTTGCTTTTCAGTCCTGCTATGGACATAAATGCACCAATGATGTTTTAGAAAAATAACCAACACAGTACTGTAGAAATCAAAGATAACTATTTTGGTCATTAAAAAATTGTCTAAATCCAAACTTAGGAAATATGTTTGCTAGATTAGTTCAGCATCATAAAATTGCAAGGTTTTTGCTTCTAATCCTTCTCCTTTATTTACTTGTTTGTTTGTAGTCTTTGATTATTGCATCAGCCACCACTGAATCAATGGGACTGCATCCAGAAGAATTAGTCTAGGTCGAGGGATGATTTATTATCCTAGAAACTAATATAATTAGTTTGTTTGATAAATTGATAATTTGTGGTGATATTTTTCTTATGTTTTTCTCTGATAAAGTCACTTAGATCTTATCAGCATTTTTCAACATTATTTAAAAAAAAGGAGGAGAGGTAACAAGAAAATGGCTATTTATTTCTTATTTTTTAAAGAATTCATGTTGTGTTTTGGAAATTACCAGAGGCATTAACAGAAAGTAATGATGATCAAAAAAGGAAGGCATAAAATGCCAAAGCAAATTTTAAAAAATACTATTTTAATGTAGAAGTGGTAAATCATATTATAGAAGCCAATCAGAGATTATGATAATTAACAGTAGCACATCATCAATATCGTTTTATAATGTTCATTGTGTGGAAATAAGTTTTGTGTTATTGAATGTTTATACTCCACTGTTCTACGTTTACACTGCTAGAGTAGATAAATAATGAATCAATATTAAACTATTTAAAATGTTAAAAGGCAGAATAATAAAAGCAGCTAAATAGAATGCAAAGCAATCTTAAGAAGCTTAAGCAATCTTTTGAAAACTTGAATGGAGGAATTTTGTAGGAACATAGCAGTAGTAGCTGTTCCCAGTAGTAACAAACTTGATGATTAGAAAAGCTGAATTAAGAAAAATTGATGCCTTTGAATTGTAGTGTTGGAGAAATTTGTTGACTTCAAGAAGAACAAATAATTCAGTACTACATGAACTGCTCACTAGGAACAATAATAATGAAGTTAAAGTTTAAACATTTTGGACACATAATGTGAAGGTAAGAGTCACTGGAGAAATCAAAGGCAACCAAAAAATAGTTAAAGAGAAGACAAGGTGGTTAATTCTGTCATTGATAACACAATCAGGCAGTTACAAGAATTCAGAGAAGCAATTACTGAATCAGACATGGTGAAATGATTCCAAAGTGATTGAACAATAACCAGAAAGCATAATTTTAAAATATTAGCACTTCATATTTTTTTTAAAAAGTATGATATTTGAAAGTTATTTGTAATATTATTTAATGTTTAATACTATCGTTTTCAGTTCCAGAAACATGTTTTATATAATAAACTGCATTTTAAAATATATTTATTAAAATAATAATAATATTTTACTACAATAATAAAAAATACAAACTGAAGAGAAAAAAATAAAAAGAATAAAAGGTACAAGAAAGCAAAAAACAAAGATTAGAAAGAAGACAAAAAAAAACCCCAAAATAGCAATTTCCTACTTTCATCATGACAAGTATAAACACTGTAGTTTCACTATCTCTTCATGTCCTCTTATTCTCATTCCGTAACAACTTAACTATAGGCAAGTCTAACACATAACACCTTTACCAATCCAGGTGTCAGCAAAAAGTCTAAAGTTCACTTCCATTTACATATTTGTTTTTGTTTTTTTTGCCTGATATCTCAATGTCATTCATATGAAGTTAATAGATATATAAAGCAAAAGCAAAATTCTTCATTACTTTGTATTTCCTGCTATCTGCAGTGCAAATGTTTAATTTTTTGAATGAGGGCTCAAAACAACAAGTCTCCTCAGTTAAAGAGGCAGCACAGTGACCAGCAGCTGTTACAAACAGTTTATTAAACATGCAGAATCATCCATGGCATGCATTCACATAAGCATATATAAATACAGAGATATAATTGGGAGAAAATGTTGCTTGATATTGATTGATGGCCATAATAAACTTGAATTCTCTGAATATTGCCTGAGAAAGGAAGAAAAGGACTTAATAAAAATAGCAGAATTTTATTTTCAACAGCTGCAACAGGTGTTTTGTAAATCTAATGGATCTTAATTACCCATTTAAGCTCAAATTACATCAAAATATTTCTATTAACCATAGAAGCAGGTTCCAAAAATATACTGCTGTCTAGCTATTGTGATTGTTCCGTTCGGAAAAATGCGAGGTAGACCGGGTTCCAACAACAAAGTCTTTATTAAGTAACACAGTTGATAAACGGAACATTGGCTCAAGC
>BHFT01042079.1:0-19594 GCA_004320025.1 Laticauda laticaudata | reverse complement strand
AACCCCTTCGGAGGTGTCATCCACTTCCATCCGCTGTCATCCACTAGGCTTCCTATGAACATCCGCTTAACATCCCGGCTACATACTACCCACGTCCATTCTTTTCCGTTCTTTTCCGTTCTGTTTATGCAAATTTAACCACTTTTGGGACCGGATGACAATGGATGCAGCCACCCCTGAAATTTTGCTCATCTGCTGTGTCCTTCTTTTGCATCCATCGGCCAGTGGGACCTAGCCTTTAAATAGGTAAGATTGTTTTCCCCCAGAGTGTATGAGCTGTTGATTGAAGCATATTGAGTTTATCTTCTGGAAGGTTAATTTTTTAAAGCTTATAATACTTTCTAAGTCCAATTCATCCAATTGTTTTTCCTATTATTTGCACTTAACTTTCTTTTTGAAATGATTGCTAGAAAACAATTACCTTAAAAACCATGTTTCATACTCTAAATGGAGATAAAAGATAACACATCACCATATAAGTTTGGATGATATGTTCCATCAGCCATATATAGTAATGAAGACCATGTGATTCCTTTTGATCAACTTTTAGAACTTCCATTAATTAAATATGGCACTGTATGCTACTGATGCATTGTCCATTGTCAATGTCACATTAAGGAGGAAATGCATTTGCAGAATATTTTCTCTGAATCTTCCTATTTTTTGAAAGGATATGTATTCTCAATATTTAATAGCATATATGTGTCTCAATACACTTTTTTCATATTATTTAAGGAGACCTAATATGGTTTGAGGGGTATTGATTTGTATAAGGCTATCCAATGAGTTCATAGTTAAGTCCAAATATGCGGAGATCTGTCAGGTTTACAATTCACCCACTATAAGATATGTGTCTCTTTTCAGAAACACTTTAGTTTTCAACCTGTCTTTCAAAATATCTGGAATCTGCTGCTGATTTCTTCTCAGAAACACCAAATCTGATTTTAACAAACTGGAGCATTTACACATAAAGGGGTGACAACCTTGGTGATTGTAGCATTGGAAGTAAGTCACAACATTCTTGTCATTTGCTTTCACATCAATATTATAAATGACTTCCTCGACAATTTTCATGGATTGGACCAAATGCAATCCATCAAAGCAATACCAAGCCAAAGAAAAGAAGTATGCTTCTACTGATATATTCATATTCTTTGGATTTCTGCTGTCCATTCCTGGTAGCATACTTTAAATATGCAATCCAATGAAGAGGGATGTATATGTTTCAAAAACAACAAAAATATTTTACATTATTGAGAAATAAAGTATCGAAGATATTTTAACTATAAGCTGTGACAACTTCCTTGATAAGTGATAATGATATTTTGCAGACAAACTGGAAAGTGTACGTAGCATAGCATTGTGAGGAGACTCATCTCAAAGTAATTATATTCCTAAACCAAACAAAGGCAAGCATTTAGATGCAGTTCTGCACTTTGAGAATGAAAACACTCAAGAGCCTACTTTAGTACATTTCCCTATTCCCAGACTCGAAATATTCCTGTACATTTGGCAAGGTCTGAATCATGCAACATGCCCAACCAAATGCTTTTAAGGATTTTGACTTAGCATGTATGAGCTCAGCAAGTTGTGGTTTATTCAACTGCTGGAACAACAATCACACCTCATCATACTATGAAGTCAAACTACAACTTATTTTTTATAGGCAAAAATGAAAGCAAAAACTGAAAGTACATTTTGGTTCAATATTATGAAGGGTGTAAACATGCAGTTAAAAAAGGGCTAAAAGTGTGAATGTGATATTGAATTACATCCTGAATATTTTCAATCTATCAAAATGTTGAGCCTTGACATTTGTTGTGTGAAGATTGTTTTAATCCCAAAGATAATTTTAATGCACCTATGATTTGTCTATGCCTTCTAGAGATGAATTATTTAAAACAAATGTCTTAGAAAATCTGATAATTTGGGCAATAAAAATAACATCTACTCTACTTAATTTTTTTCCCTTTAATAATTTTCCTTTTCCTTTTTGCCATTTATATTTTCATTTACTTCTGTTTTTGGTTATTTTCTTTTTTTGTTAATGTTAATTAAGAAAAGACAAGTATTACTTGCCACTGTGGAAAACATAAACATTGAAATAAAGAAGTTATCTCTTCAGGTAATCCTAATGAGGCTTGTTTATACGATGTTGAAATTGGCACATCTGATAAAATGACATCAAATCCCTAATATGTATATAATATCTCCCTGGTACTCCCAATGATTAATCATTGATTACTTTATTCAAACAGGAGATCATTAGAAACTTGCATTAAATCATTTGGAAAATTATCTTGAACATATTTCTTGAATTAAGATGTTTCTGAATAGATTTTATATCAGAGTCATGATGACATTAATCCAGTTCTTGATTTCTGTTAGGAAAGCTCATGTTTTTGTATCTTGGATTCATTACAACTGAATTCTTGAATGAGCCAAAGTTAATATTACAGATTAAGTAATCACGATTTGTTTAACTAATTTCTAGGTTGTTTTTTCAATATCTTTGACAAATAGCTAGAAGAAATTGGTAGAGCATAAAAACAACCAGAAATACATGTAAGCAATGTAGAACAAATCATGTTTAAAATTAGTCAGATTTATATCGCAGTTTTGTGTCAGCAATAATATGTGGCATTTTCTTGACTGTGGCCTTTGCATAATACAAGCCTTCAAATATGCCATCGCGTAGTTTAGGACTATTTATGACTGTGGACTGATTTTTCCATCATCAGAACACTTTTGGAAGGAAAGAAAAGATCCTTAGCTCAGCTTAGTGGCTGGGGGCAGCTTTTTTATCTCTATTTTGTTGCAAACAAGAAAAAAAATATACCAGGACATTATGGATATTTGATATATATTTGACTTTTAAACAAAGCAAATCCATATCCAGAAATATTACATGTATGACTTAAATTGGCTCCAGGTAGATTAGGCTGAAATAATAAAGTAATATTTAAACTGAAAAGAGTATACTTTAGATCCTGTGTTCCGTCTGGTATATATCACTTCTGTGTAGAAGATTCAGAACAGTGATATAAAAGTTGTAAATGTGAACTTTTTTCCCCACTGAAATAAATTCAATTCAACCAATTTAAATCCACATCCTTCACTGAAACTGCACACAGATGAAGTCCCCTTGGTACAGATATAATTCCAAGGTTATTCATGAGTAAATGAGTTGACCAGATCCTTGCCTGTGCTTATGGCAAATTCCTCAAACTGAGAATTGCTCCCAGGTCAGTGAATATAGTGACAGATGACATGCTGTTATCAGCTGTTTCAATTAATTAAACTATACATTATGCTTATGAGGCTGACACTTCAGATTAAGCAGCTCAATTAAGTCTTTAATTTACATTTAGTAAATGAATTATTGTCTGTTAATAAAATATCAATTAGTTATTAAAAAGAACATTGATCCAGGTACAATGTGAATGTGAGAGTGATACCAAGTTGATGCTAAAATAGCTGAATTTTGTATGCACAACATTTATACAACTACAATATTTCTGCTAGTTAATTCACAGTAATCACTACCACATACTACAGAGTTCACTCCTATATTTGGAATGCCTGAAATTTCTTATAATATTTTTGTTGCTGACTTTAGTTCCTATATGAAAGCAAATTTGCATATAGCCAGAAATTGGTTCAAAAGATTTTTTATTTAAAAATATTATATGGCTACTCATCAACCACATAATACTGGGTAGTTTACAATGAAACAAAAAAATATCCCCACCCCCACCCAAAGAAAAGAAACCCCAAGCCTATCAACCAAAGCATCATTACACACCAGTAGTGCCTTTTAGAACAGTCATAGCAGGCACCCAAGAGATTTAGAGTGGTCTAAATGAAGATTCAGTTGCAATAGTAGAATACAATAAGACCCCCAGCTGACCAGCTGATGCACTGTGTTTTCATTATCCCATTTTCTACAGTGGGAATTGGGAACTCCGGTGGTGACAACAGGTAGACACCCTCAAGAATCAGCTCTGTATACTTCAATGAAGGTGGCACAGGTATTGCTAAATTTCTCTTATATCACCCCTGGTATCTTGCACTTGTCAAATCTCTTGTTGTAAGCTTTCTCACTGACAGCAATCAGAGATTATGTATAAGCTATCACAAGACCAGTGTATTGCTGCATGGTATGTTATGGTGGTATTATTATATTATGTTGAATATATGTTGATGGTATTTGTTATTGATATTGCTATGCCTAATGCTTTTGATAAATTTTAATGATTCTATTAACCATATGTATTGTATGTTGTGCTGTACATTGCTTGGATCCATATGACTGATGCAACATAGAAGCATATGTCAAACATGCATATATTTATTTTAATTGTGAAATAATCAGTGTTGGCAATGGAAATACTGTATCAGGGTTCCAGGGAACCTCCATTCCAATCAGTAACTCTGAGACAAGCATAATCTCAAAAGTACCTTTATTAGAATATTACCTGGAATATTTGTGGAATTTCAAAACTAAAAGTTTCCCGGACTTCCCACAATGTCCCAAACTACGAACCATCCCCTTTTCTCTCATCATCACATAACATGAACCAATCCCAATGTAAGTGCTTTTTTGTTCCTACGCCACACTACATGACCTTGAACTGAGAAAAGAATTCTATTTTGTCTACTATCAATAAAAATCACCCTCTCTCCCACTTTCTCAAGCCAAGTGGCAGTGATGAATAAGGACTGCAAAGCTGACATACTGGTTGTCTAGAAGTGCCATTAGAACTTTGCTCATCTTATATAGATATCACCTTGTAGTTTGGGTACTATTGATCTAGGTACAATGAGAATATGAGAGGGAGAAACCAAGCTGACACTAAAATAACAGAAGATTTTATGCACAACATTTATGCAACTGCAATATTTCTGTAAGTTAGGTCTCAATAAGCACTCACAGGCAATTGGAAAAAAACTGAATTGCTTGAATAAACTCAAGTAAATTCAGAAAGTTTTACATGTTTATTCATACATGCAAAAAACCAGTATAGGATAGTTAGCATACATATTTTTTAAAAAAGAAATTTAATTAGCATAACTTCCAGATATTGTGGGGCTGAAACCCAAGAATTCCATGCCTCCAGATAACAGGACAAAATGCAGTTTTATTTTTTTAGGGGAAATACACTATCTGGTAGCTAATATGACACAATGAGAAAGTAAAATAAAGAAATAGAGCAAGAACAGTTTTCAGTGTTCTGTTCCAGAAAAAAGAGAAAATGAAAAGGGCTGTTTTTGTTTTCCTAAGTATAGAGGCTGTTTTCTAGCATCTTGAACTTGGAGCAAGAATTTATATGAGACCATACCTTATGAGACCTCATCTTCAAAGCTGTTTAAACTCCCCTAAGAACAAGTTTGTCTGGACAGACTCAATAGAGTTTCTTCCAGACAACAAACTCTTGAAATAATAATAAGGAAATCAAATGGAGGAAGAGCCACTTTTGAACAAAAGCACCAAAATTTGGTTTAGAATAGAATGAAACTAATAGTCAAACTAATGGTAATTTATCTACCATGTATGGCTTTAGGAATATTTCCTGTAGCTCAATTAAATGTTTAGGACAATAGATTAAGAGAAAATGAAGCAATGGTGATTGCTCTCTCTCATCTGCATGCTTCTTTTCATGTTAACATTAGATTCTCCCGACTTTACTGACATATAAGAAGAGATATAGAAACAGAGATGCCTGTTGTGACCATTGAGTGTAGAAGTCAATGAAAAAAATATATTATATTGGCCAGTTTGTCATCTACATCAGTGAGGCTATCACTATTTATGAAGCAAGAAGTCTCGGTTTACTCGGCTCTGTATAATTTATAATTTATTATGTTTGAAAATGTGACATATGTGTATGTTGAATTCATGCTTTTAATTCAAATAATAATCTGTAAATTTTAAAATGTGTAATGTGTGGAACAATCTTCAGCAAATGAGTCTTTTCTTTTGTACTATAGCAAGAGGTTTTCTTACAGACAAGTTCACAACAGCCAGGAAAAGAAATGTCTTAATTCATTTAAGTGTCAACTAACAATTATTTTGTCAGTTTTCCTAAGCACTCACATGGGAATATTTCCACAAGTCATTTTCTCTCAGGAAATTTGGAGCTTGGTAATAATTTAATGTCCCATACTACACTAATTATTTTTATAATCAAATCCAGTCTTCCCCAACCTACTGGTCTCGGATCCGATAAGTCCCAGACCTTTTAAATATGTTGTTAATGGGAGTTGTAGTTCAGCAAGAGTCTGGCAAAACTGATCTAACTAATCACTACTTAGTTAACTGAAAAAAGGATTATGTCTTAGAAATATCACAATGCTAACAATATGTAAAGATGTGCAAATCTCAGGAATAAGACATTAATAATTTGTTTAGAGAAAAGTTGGACGTAGTAACATTAAATAATGTTTGTTTCTTTTCAGCTGAGTGGAAATGGACCCCAAAGTATTATATGTCTAAGTCTTTGGATACAAACTTCTGCTTATTGAATGAAAGTATTAAGCTTTCAGGAAAGTTGAGGAACTGTGCTCATCCTTCTCACTAGAATTACCATGCTGCTTTTGCAGATTTAGCATGCATATAAAATTATATTGCTTTATAACAATTTCTAGAGATGATCCAAGGGAATTTATGGGGTCAAGACTGTCATTCTGAAAGACTGCCATGTTCAGCATTTCTTTACATTCAAAATATACAATTTACATACCTTTCTATTGGAGAGTCATTTCTTTGCTACAACAAAAAAAATGTTTTTAGGAAGACAAATGAGATAGTGAATTTAGTATTAATCATGCAAATACCTCACTTTTTCCCACATTAGGTTTTGGTTGGTGATAGGGATAGAGAGATTTATCTGCAATTTTTCTAGGATTCATTGGATAATCCCATGGAGAACTGACTCTTCAATTTGAAGTGGGATCCTCTATGTTCCGAAACCCCCACGAGAAGTTTATCATGTCCAACTCTGTTTAGATTTTTCAAGATCACCTAACTATTCCTATAGCTGCCTTTACCATATCCAGATCTACTCTGAAGGATTGGGGAATCCTTTGGAGCTGGCTATGTCAGGATGGAAGAAAGGAACGGAAGTTTCAGTTGCACAAAAACATGGTATTAAACTTACACCATGGAATGACAAATAATTTAAGATTGATGGCAAAGATCATCAATAAAGAGAATACCATTTTCAGACTGGAAGCTAGAACAGAAGTTATGTTGATTATGTTCAGTGTGGCACTTTTTTAATGGTAGAGGAGAACTTTAACTTTTAGAAAATGTTGATTTTGGTGAAAAGGAAACAGCAGGGTCATTACCTGCTGCTTATATAGCTAATGTTGCACATGAACATTAATTGCCATTTGGGATAATTGTAATTGGCAAACAAAGTATCATATATGAATTTCTTATATGAAAGCCAAAATGCAGAGTTTTGGAAAACAGCTCAGTTTTCTGAATACAGATCATGCTATTCAGGTTACATTCAGCAAAACAAATCCAACTAAGGATTTTTACAGAATGAAATCAATGTTTGTTTATATTCACCTATATACTCCAGTTTTATTCAAGGGTGATTTTTAAAAAAGTTTAGAATAGTTGTCACTGATTTTAAGCTGAAGGGATCAGCTGGACAAAAAAATTCTTAAAAAAAAAATCAAAATAGGAATTGAATGTAAAAAGCTCTGTTTGATAAGTGATTAATACTTAAGTAGATCTTACTGAACTGACACAAATCCCTGTTTTGTTAAGAATTAAAATTCTCTCATACAGATTAGTTTACAAAACTTGGGCCTGCAAACACAAGGAAAAGCAAGCTAAGCCAGCAAATATGGCTTGTACTTTACAGATGTCACTAAAATGTTAGATGGCATATAATCACCCACCAGTCACATTCTGTGCTGTATAGAATTCTACCCATATGCACAAAGCTCCATATATTCACGAAGGACCCTAATTTATGAAGAAAAATTAATTCCATTGGCAAGCTGAAAAAAGAATCCAACTGGAGACCCCCCCCCGCTTTTTGTTTTATTTTTCCTTCCTCCAAATGCTATTAACAAATCACACAAAGAATTATTTCTGAAGTCTACTTGTTAGAAATCCAAACTAATAGTGGATTTTCAAAAAGTGTATATCTTTCTTAAGACATGAGAAGATTAAAAAAATGCTATTTAGTCAGCAGAAACAAATTAGACTAGCCTGGTAATTAATTGCCTTCTGTCAGAATGGAATATTTCCTTGCCCTACTTAGAGATTTTTTTTAAATATGCAAAGCATTTGTTTTACTAACAACATATGTTTTGTAGACCACTAGCAAAAGGAAATTTTAGGAGTTAGCTCTTCTGTTTTTATATCACAATGAAGCTAAACAATGAGCAAGCTTAGAACAGTTGTCGTTTTTATGCCAGTCACTAAGGGTTGGTTCTGCACATTTTCAGTGAATAGTTCAATACCTTTTAGATACATTTTCAGGGATGCTTGTCATGCTCAGGTAAGTAAGAGGAAATATGAAGTTAGGCAAAGGCCTCTCTTCCTTTCCATCAAAGTCAATATATGGAAATTTGGACAGAATAACTCACTTTTTCAAAGAAGTTAATATTATGTGCTATGGAGCAGAGGTTGACGAGATAGCCTTAAGAAAAAGAGATCACTAATAGATGGAAGCTACCAGAGATGCAGTTCTGATATATTCAATCTTAGATCTCTCCCTCCCTCCCTCTTTCTCCACACCTCGTATAAAAGATATGCAATATTTTATTTCTGAATGTAAGTTTTTATATTTTATCTATAATGCAAAAAACTTTTTTAAAATTCCATGATAAATATACAACTTATGCTCCTCCTCCAAGCTTTACTCTAAATTATTATTCACTAAATTAATGCATTTGTTAAATATAAATTATCCCAGCAATCCTTCTTACAACCCAATGAAGTAAGTCAATATCATCAACAGGGAAGCTATGAGAAATCACTTTGAGATCATCACATAGAAATTTATTCAGAATAACTATTCATTCTCCTTCTCAAAGCAGGTAATAGATCTAATCTTATGGCCAAAATTTCCTAGCTTCTTGCTCTTACATTAAGATTTTGTTTCCTTTTTATGTTCTGCTACAGAAATTTCATGAACCAGAATCTCTGAAAGTTATATACAGATTGCTGAGATGTCCATATATCAACTCAACTGCATTATTGATTAAAGTTTGCAAAGAAAAGCTTTAAGTAGAAACAGGATATCTATATTATTCCTGGAAGTTTGTAGAAGGACATATAGACAGAACATGCATTAGTTAGACTACTGGATGCAAATAAGAAAACTCATATTCAACTCATCCATAAAATTTATTTCAATATTATTATGAATCTAAAAATGAAGGAGAATAAAGGACATAGGTACAATCATAAAATAAAATATTAATTTACTATACAATGTTCAGTGTTGTTAAAGAGTTGGGAGTTCTTGTATATTTCTATGGCATGCAAACAGATTGATATAAAATGTATATTAAATATCAAAGTCATACTACTGACTTTAGTGAATCTACTCTGAAGCAAGTGGCTTGAAATTGCCATTCCAGTTGTCAAGATCAGCATTTAAGTCAGACAGCAAAGTTTGCTGACTTGTACCCAACTTAGAAGTGCAATTGTGAAGAGTGAGATAAATAAAGTGTGTTTCCTTATGATGTACTTATTGCAATTAATGAAAACTATTTGGAACTGATCAAGGATTTATAAACTTTATTTAAGAGATCAATGCATGTTTAAGTTTTGTTGGTGACAAAGCCACATGGTTGAAAGAGGATGTGAAAACAGCAATAAAGAATAAAAAAAATCAATACAAACTTGGAAAAGGAGGAGGTTAATGGCCCTGAGTATAAATCAGTGATAAGGATGGTGCATACACACAAACAAGAAATAAGAAGAAATAAAAACTGTTTTTATGGCATCTAGTTTTCATTTCTCAAGGAAGAAATTCTGATCTAACACTAAGCTCTCAAATCCACCCCCCTACATTTAATGCTAGTATTTGGTGCTGTGCAAATGTAGTATAATAAATATTGTGAAACATATGTTGTTGTGAAACACTTTTACTGCAAAGTCCTCAGTTGGGTGCTCTCTGTAATCCTTTACCAATCCAATACTTTAGGATGGTTAAAAACCAGGCCATTTGGGTAAATAATATCAGTTAAAGTTCAATGCATGCAGAAAGCATCAGTTGAAGAAAGCTGTTCTAGCTGTTTTATGTCATTCTCTGTTTAAAAAAGAAATGCTTTAATCTGGGGTAGATAGGAGAGTGGTGGATGCATTTTGGTGCTCCTTGTCGTTTTAGCAGCTTTCAGTACCATTAAACATGGTATCCTTTGGAAATAGGCATGAGGAACAAAGAGCCGCAACCAAAACAACAATCAATTGTAAGCCATACTGCTCCCATCATATTGCTTTTTTATGAATTGTTAAAAACCTGGCTATTGTAGACCTTGAGATAGGACAGTGGCAAGCTGAAATAGTTCCAGCAAACTTCAGCATATTCTATTTTTATAGGACTGTATAAATTATACCTTAGGACCAAATAAATTGCTGAATCAATTATACTACATTTTGCACTGAAAACTGAAACATTGAAAAACATATGCCACTTCATACATGCCACTCAAAACTTAACATTCTCTTTCTCCCTTGCAATGACCCACTGCAAACTACTGGTTACTTGCTGCTGCTGCAAGGCGCAAATCCTATCAACCTTTTTGGTTCAGTTTTTGATTGAGAATAAATTGCTTAGCACTGATAGCAAAGAAACTTCATGAACATGTGGTCAATGGGAAAAGTAGGAGAAGTTTTCCATCGGTCTATAAGTTTAAATGAGGATCATAAGAGGTTCCTGGGCCACAGATTCACTCCCAATAAATTTGTATACAATAATTTTCTTCGGATTTATTAATTGTTCATTCTATTTCAAAATAATTTTGGGGTGTTTGAAAGTGACTTTATCTAAATTTAAGAATGCAACAATTCAGTTGAATATGATACTGTAATACCTGGCAGCTTTTGTCCTCTCAAGGAGTCCTCTTTGGTTATTGAGATAAATAGAAAAGGCATCAACATCATCCATAAGTCAACATAATGGATTTTGGAAAATACAACAGAGCAGAATCTTTCAAACTATGAGTTGTGACCCCACAAGGGATCCATTAAAGTGCAAACTATTAAAGGGTCATAATATTTTTTTAAAAACTTGATCAAACAAAGTGGAAACACTGCAGCAGACAATTGTTATATTGGTGAGTTTAAGGAACTTTCTGACAGATAGATTGAAAGTTAATACTTTATTAAATAATTTGATATTTAAAGGTAAATGTTTTTATTTCTTGCCCAATCCCAACTCTAAAAAGAAATAATTAATTTTATTAATTGCATGGGAGGGCACTACATATATTAATTTATTATTTTATGAAGTTATGGTATCACTGAATTCATCAATTCATGCAGTAATGCAGTAAATTAGTGATAAGAATCATAAGTATCCTTTTGTAGAGTGAAAGGGTAGAGTTAAAACTTCATAACCAACATTTCTGTGTAGATTCAACTCTGTATTGATATATCATTTATACCTATATATGTATATCTGAACATAATAATGCAATTCCCTTTCACATAAACAATGTTAAAGAAATTGTAGAAAGAAATAGTAAGCTAACAGAATTAAGACATGAAATGGGGAAAGACGAAATAAAAGAGAAATATAGTTAATACTGCTTTACATCAGCTTCTTCATTACATTCTCTTTACCTTTTTAGCCTTGCAAATTATATTTGCTCCCACCACATCTCTATATATCATTTCATGAAATAGCTATATTGATATTTCCCCCAATTATATAAGTCCAGGAGCAATACTTATGATGAATATAATAATCAATGACTTAAAAACCCTGAAGCATAGATTTTCTGCTCAATGTACCTGTGAGTCATCAGATTAAATGACTAAAAATATAGGTTGTTTCTGAGCTGATTTAATGCTAATATTGAGTGAGTATTTTCAGAAATAAAGAAGAAAACCTTTTTGTTAAATCCATTTGTGATTCTCCAATTAAACCCATATATATGTTTCTGATGAAGAAGAAATCAAACAAGCTAGTTTTTGTAGTAAAGGAAATATTACTTTACAGCCAAGCTATATAAAAAATAAGCTGCTTTGTGTAGATCTTGCTAGGACAACTGCTATATATTTTTAAGGCATGCCATATGTGTTTTACTGCTTAACTACTTGCTTTATTAGTAGCCACAGAACTATTGTAATACCTAAAGTTGGAGCGAAAAAAAAAAAGACCCCCCCCCCNGTTGGAGCGAAAAAAAAAAAGACCCCCCCCCCAAATGTTTGTCTCAGTATAAATTTGTGGTGAAATCAACAGCCTCATAGTTTAGCCAGTTATAATTCACCTCATCATTCAAGTGTATGGTTTTTGTTGCACATGCCCTCATGAAAGAATGACAGTGGAGAGTTGCACACCTCAATTATTCTGTCCTGTTCCTCCTCTGCCTTGCCCATTAAATGTGTGAACACAGACACACACATTCATATGCACACACAATCCCCATAATGGCTCTGCATTCTTGCCATCAGAAACTCCAGGAGGTGAAGAAGAAGAGAGGAACAGAGAATACTTAGTAAGTGGCTTGGACCACAGCTGATTTGAAATATTGCTAACCTTCCATTTTCAAATTTGATGCACAACAACCAAGATGCTAATACTTTCCTTAGTTTAAAAAAAAATCATTTCACCCATTTCTTCCAGCTGAAGATTAGGAGAGAGGCTTTAAGAAGATTTAAAAAAAAATACCCAACTTCTGAGCAGCGGAAATAATGGTTTGTGATTCAGGGGCTCCGGGCAATTCATCATGGAAATTGGGTTTCTTAGCCGACATCATGTGAATCCTTTCGGCCCTGTCAACTTTTTAATACATTACATTGAGAATGTAAATCGTGTTGGTGAAGGGGGAAAGACGAGTGGGGGAAATAGAGAAAAGAGAATGCTTCCTCATTTTGGATATGGAGGGGAGGGAGCTTGAAGCCTGTAATTCATATTAACTAAATAATAAAAATAACCTCTCTGTGTCTGTACACCTAGGCAGAGAAGTGCAGTGGAAGAAACTGAAACATAAGTAAACTGAAATCACTTTCTAAATCCTTTCTAGAGGGTGGAAATTTGAGACTGGCTTGTAACAAATTTCTTTACTTTTCTTTCTTTATCCCTTTCACAGGATAAACTAGTTGTTTCATCAAACAGAAATATAAAATCAGTGTTTCAAGGGTGCCCAAAGATGGAGTAAATAGAAGAGGATAGGGTATGATAGAATATCTTTGTGTGTGTGTGTGTGTGTGTGTGTTCATTCCAGTGCTTTTGAAATAGAATTGGAAATGGATAAGTGTTTTGTTTATTCTGAGAGATGATGTTCAACCTATTCTGGATGAGATATATTCCTTTAACATACAGGATCCATTCTGAAGCTTGGAGATACTCTTAAACCAATCTTTGTCATTTTGAGAGGTCAGGAGTATCACTCATGATTTTAGTATAATATATCAATTATATTATTTATAATTATTTAGTGTAATATAGCCTTTCCAAGTGAAGAGATTGTATGTCTTGTTGCAGTTTGCATTGGCTACTCTAAAATATTGTAGGCAAGTTTATTTTTGAAAATGAATAGACAGTTGAATTTGATCCAAGTCAATATTTAGAATTTGAACTAATTAGTAGGAGATAGATATAATGGTAACTTGCCTTGCTTATTTCTGTTAAGATCCCAGCATAGCTATTGAAACTTCAACTTCTACTTCAACTGGATTAGTTGCAGAAGGAGAAAAGATCTGTCTGCCTTAATTTCAATCAATCAGTTTATTACAGTCTTAGACCAGAGACCTGCCTTAATTTGGAAGAAGTGCATTCTGACTTTCTTGTATGGGATCACAGAGAAGGCTACTTTGACACATTGAAAGAGTTTTATATATTGATTTTAAAGTCTACCATTTACTTTTAACTATCTTTAAATGATGCGAGGATCTGAAGGATTCCCTGCTTCCACACCAGTAGTTTGTGTACAAAGCACATCTTCATTGGCTTTCCATGTGTTCCTGTATTTAAGATAAATGGAATATTAACTAAAAACCTTGACTGTGGGAACTTCAGTAGTTGAGCTAATGCCAATGTTACTGTCTTATTAACAGGAAAAAAGATATTTATATTCTCCCAGTCTTTTAAATGTATTTTACTTTTTAAAAGGATGCTTTTATTTACTTTTGTTTCATAGTCTACTTTGCATTTGAAAGTTGTTATGGCAAATTTGCTAAAAGATGGTATTCAAACAAACTGGAAGAGTTAAAGGAAGATTGATCCTGGGACAATTTGAAATGCAGAATGCTATGGGTCACCAAATGTTGGGAAGCCACAATGTGAGATCTGTTGTCCTTACATTATGTCATTGATTTGCCAAGAGTATTTGATAGGCCACTATTGGAACTAAGTTTGCATCTAGATTTATTTTTTGCTTGATCCAGAGCTCTTATATTTTGAATTACTCTACTAACATCCCTATTTGTATTCCATCATTTTTCAAGAAACGTATTTCAATATAGCAAACCAGCAAGTTAAGATATATAAGAAATAAATCCGAAGTAACTAGTAAATGCCAATTTAAGCACATTTTTGGAGAAGCATAAATGCAGGATAAATATTTTCAGTATGCATTATCTACCTAAATTTAAATTTTACAGTTGATTACATCTGTCCAACTGCTACCTGTGTATTTGTCATATGGTACACTTCATTTTGTTCTGAAGTCTACCATGAAGGTCTTTCTAGTGAGGCTTTTATTATGCAACTGTTCTGCCTCTGATATAGTATTGTATGTATCTGTTTTTTGAGATTATTTTGTTTTCCATTTATATAACTCTTATCGTTTCCCATTACTCTGTCCCTCGCCAACTTACAGTAGTACAAAAATTCAGTTTAGGAGAAAAAGACTGAATGCTGTGTTGTTTCTTTTGCAGAGGTAAAATCCATAAAACTCTTCTAAAAGTTTAAATTTTAATATCCAAAAGAACAAAATTTTAAATCCACATGAAGAAAAATTAATTGCATTTACTTAAAATACAATTAAAAACAAATTAAGAACTGTGTCATCCTTTTTGGAATGAGATAGGATGTTCTCAAAGTCTAAATGCGTCCCTTGGCTTGAATAAATTTGTTCACATTTGCTTTTGACTAATAGTGTTAGAAACCTGCCATTTTGGAAGCACCCAAAATTACAGGCCCAAATTTCCTGAACTGTTTTTCATCCCTTTGATGACTATATTCTGTATTATAGCGGACAACTTATAAAAGTAATATATAAGTAATATATAAGTAATAAAATGCTTATATATACAAAGCTGTTTCATGATGTTGTTGGTCCATTCAATCAGGATATGATTTAGACTTCTGGACTTTTGCCTAGGCTCAGGTTCTATTTCTTGATATTCATTTAGCTTTGAGTTGAAATGTTCAGTGAAATAAACAAAAGGCTAATTGCTTTTGGATTTTAATTATCATACTTGCATCCCTCACACAAATCATATTTAACACATAGTTAAATGACACCTAGAGTAGATGAGAAATTTTCAGTTGAGAACAGTAATGCTTAAAGCAATATAATTCAAAGTTGTAGATAACCAAGAAGAGAAAATGCATTTATGTACTAAATTTCTAAAGTTTGTTACAGCTGAATTTTAAACGTGAGAGTTGTGCTGTTAGGGTGGGTGACATAACCCTATTTTCTGTTTCAAAGGAAATTTGAAAACCTAAAAATTACTCTTTGAACTTCTCAAGTACACATATAGTTTGAAGAATTGGCAGAACAGATTTGCAGAGGAGAAGAAAGCTGGTTTATGCATGCTCTTTCATTTAATTTCCACTAGCTAAACAAATAAAAAAATACACATTGATTTATGCTTCTCTGAACTGTAATTCAACATGCAGTAAATATATATAGAGTGTACATTTATACAGTTCTGATAAATATTTGTAAAAATATTTAATTCCAGTATTGCACCCTACTGATAAGACTTTGCTTTTTGTGATGCTCACTTGATATACCTAGTCCAGTAAGATGCCAGCATAACTATTGAAACTGCACTCTTCTACTTCAACTGGATTAGCTGCAGAAAAAGGAAGGATCTGTCTGCCTCAGTTTGGAAGAAATGCATTCTCACTTTCTCTTATGTGATCATGCAGAAGACCACTTTGACATGTCCAAAATCTGAACTTCGTTACATATAAAAACTGGCTCTCTTGATCATGAAATGATTGATTGTACACCATTAGATTGGTATTGACTATTAGGGATCACTTATATAGTTTTGTTCCAGGATCATGAAACAATAATCCATCTAATGCTTATATGCTCCTAGCATAAAAGCTAGTGTTGTGTGATGAGTGTTCAGTTTTTATCTGGAGCATTGGGTGAATAATTTCAATTTACAAGAACAAGATACAACAAATGGATCATGTTTATATATAGCCCCTAATGGCTCTCTTTTTTCATAGTCCATCTGACGACTGTTCCACAAAATGGGTTGCTTCATTTTTCTGGATTTTTGAGATAGGAAATCTATGAACCTATAATGAAACTTAATCCTAAAATAGCATGTTATAAAAACAAACAATCCTATATCCCTTATTTACCCACCAAAAAATGGGGAAAATGAAAAGAAAAAGACAAACTCTCAGCCACAAACATGTTCATAATATGGATCAGTCATACATACATCTTTCAATGTTGTCTTACCCACTGACTCTTCTTTTCCCATCTCATTAAAAATAAATCTCAATGATCAACAGGTGGTTCACTGTGGCCCAGTGAGGTTCTATAGAGAGCAGGACATGACTGGAAAGGGAGGCTTATCAATTCCATGAGCAAGTTCAGTGTGGATCTCTAAAGAAATAGCTGAATTAGCTCACAAAGAATAGATAATTATAGTAAATAAAAATCACTCTCCGCAGAACACTAAATAATTGATCCTCATATGAGTGTACTTTGTCCTACCTTTCTGAATTTTAGAGAAGGAAAGTATAGTTTGAAAATATAAAAAAAGTGTATTTTATATATACTTCATCCACCCTCATCTATGTCTATACTCATTTCAGTGGCTATTTTCTTCCAGCCATTGGTCCCAACTTTGAAAGTATATAAATTTCAAATATTAGGTCTTCAGGTCTAAGATCTTCGTGAGATTTCACATGGCAGGATTAAAGATGGCAAATCAAACAGTATTTCTCCAAAATATTTGACCTACTTCTTGGAAATTGGACAGGTTGGATATGTGCAAATGGATTTGTGAGATCTGACGGAAAATTACTTTGCTGCAGCAATGGAATTCATTAACATTCTTTTTTGTCTGGCCAGAAATCTGCACAAAAAATCCATTTCTGAGAGATGTATCTGAAAATGAATGTAGGTTTCTGAAAGATATGTACAACAAAAAGTATTTACATTTTAATAGCTTATATCAGGGAAATGTATGTTAAAATGTGTTGAATAAATTTATATAACAAGAGCATCATTGTGGACCTTCAAAGGTATTCTGTAAAAAAAAAGTGCCAGATGGACTAAAGTACTAATACCATGGACAATAATATATTCCAAATTCCTAGATGTAGATAGCATTCATGTAGATAGCATTTCATGATGATATGAAAAATTCCACCTCGTGCTATGTATAAAGAGAAGACTCCAGGATCAGTCTCTAGTTAGAAGCTGTTGAATAAAAATTTAAGACTATGGAGAACCAATTTCACTCTGCAGAGAGAGTGTTAAGTCAGAAATACACTGATCTGGCTAAATATATTAGAATCTAGCTTCATGTAGAGATTTATCCTGGAAAATCATCAAAGAAATTATTTTCATTTTTTTTTTTACTGGAGAAGACCCATTGTAGAAGTCAGTTTATAAGTTTATAAGAACAAATAAACTTTTGGGGTGTGATGCTAGTTCGCCTCCTTGTAGTGCACCCTAGATAGCAGGGAAGTGTGAACCAAATTACTAGCAACAATTGGCAGCCAGACTACTTTGAAGAATTGGCAGTTAATGACAGTTGGCAGTCAGACACTTTTTTAGAACTCTAGGCTCTCTAAATACATAGCAACAGATAAACAAAATGGCTCCCTGTTCTGAGCCACATTGCACCACCAACTCTACGATGGCAGGAAGCCTTAGTGAAGGAGTACAAGAAAATTACAACTCACTAACAACTGTCTAACAACTTTGACATCAACACACAGTGGAAAGGCAAATGGGTTGCTGAATATCCAGATACAGGCAGTTATGGAGATGACACTGTACAAAAGGTGCCAGGTTTTGACCTTTCTTACCAGAATTGGTCAACTTTGAACAGGATCTTACTCAACATGGTGTTTGCCAGGACTCATTGTTTAAGTGGGGTCTTGTCTTTATCCCTCAGTGTTTACTATGGTGCTCCACAACAAAACAACAATTTTGAACATTTGAAATACTATAAATCCATGTATTTGCCATATGCTAAATAAATAATAAATAAGAACAAAGCTTTCAGGCCTTGTTTCAATATGAAAAGAAAACAAAATTGAATTTGATAGATAGCTCTCATCAACAAATAGCTTTATAGCATTTGCTTGGGTTTGTTATTATATAATATTTGGAAGAACTCTTCTATTATTGTCATTTCTGAATAGCATTAGTGAAATAGTGCCATACTTTGACAATTGACTATCTTTCAGGGCATTTAGGAATGAACAGTCTAAATATATTTATTGACAGATGTAAAAATGCACAAACTGTTATATCCAAATATCTTCTGAACCTCACAGTTTTTATCACGTGGTAGACATGTAAGAAAGCTAAGATTGATTGGAATCAGATATGAATTTTAACTGAGAATTTTTAAACTGAATGTACAGTTGAAGCAAAAGGTTTTTCTTTTAGGTTTGATGGACAGATTGGAAAAAAATGAAACATTGTTTTTATATACTGTATATTACAACAGATGCAAGGATTCTCTCTGTACAGAGACATAAGAACTCAAATATACCCACAATGAAAGAATGGGTGGTAAAATTAACATAGTTGATGGAGATGGTAAAATTGATTAAATAAATGACTTCATTTACACTTGGAAACCATTCTAACTTTTTTTCAAAATGAAAGAAATAAAGGTTTAATCTGAGTTTTCATGATTAGACTTGTTTATGATGTTAGAAGTATTTTTTTTTCAGTTAATTCAAATGGTTTTATCTGTATAGAAGAAAGCTGAAAGTTCCCTAACACTTTCTTTTTCTTTTTCATTTTTCCTCTTTGCATTTTTGTATTTTATACTTTTTAAAATTTCTATAAAGTTTTGAAAAAAAGATCTTATGAGCCTCTGCTTGCCAAGCAAAACAGAGAGGGCTAGTATGTATATGCATTTAGATAACTGTTTTTTTAAGCTCTCGCGGGTACTTACATTTGTGCTGTTTAGCTTCCTTCGGGTATTATCCCACGTCATTGTCGT
>BHFT01042078.1:0-26698 GCA_004320025.1 Laticauda laticaudata | reverse complement strand
TGCATGTTTCTGTATGTGGTCCCAGAGGCCAGGTCGCGCAGAGTCAGTGCCACCTTCAGTCCAGGGTCCAGGCTGGGGTGGAAGTTGGTTCTCTGCTTGGTCAACCTGGGTCTCAGATGCTCCACACTTTTGTAGGCTTTCCATATTCAGAGGGTAAGCACAAAAAAAGGTCTATTCCTGAGTTACCACCCTTCTGTGCCTCTGAAGTTTATTTTAGAATATGAGGAACAGTCATTCTTTTAGGTATTGTGCTACCAAGTTGTGGTGAGAAGCCAGCTTGCCCTCCTTTGGCACACCTTGAGAAGTGTGCAAGTATATCCTATAACAGGTTGGTACCTTGGTAAGTCAAACTACTGCTCTGTACTCATTGTGCTTCCTTGTTACTATTACAATGACACATGTGAATAATAGTGCCAAGTTTTTTGGATTTTATTGGTTAAAGATGCATGTTGAACAGCAACAGAAAAACAAATTGGGAGCCACCAAACATCTTCAGCTGGTGTTTGTATCCTGTTAGCTACACAATCCTAATTCATGCTTAGAATATCCACAATGTAGTATGCAGAGGGTTAGCCTTGAAGAAAGTTCAAAACCTTTAGATCAGTGGTCCCCAACCTTTTTTGTACCAGGGACCAGTTTCATGCAGAAACACTTTTTCAAGGATCAGCAAAATCAATTCTTCCCCAATAGTAAAGGGCTTCTTTACTATTTCTTTAGTAAAATCATATTTTTATATATATTTTAATCACGATTATTCATTCTTTGTGGCCCGGTACAAAATGATCCACAGACCGGTACCAGTCCAGGGCCCGGTGGTTGGGGACCCCTGCTTTAGATAGTACAAAATGTTGTGACTACAGTCTTCACGAATTAGGCATTATACCAGTTCTTTATTATCTTCAACAACTCCCGATTTGTAAACCCACTTTGACATTTTTAAATAGGAAGTGATATATTTATTTTTTAATAAATGAACAATATTGCTAAACCATATTGCTAAACAATATTGGGAAGCATTCCTGATCCTCAATAGATCTTAAAAATTCATAAATATTAGGGACCCTTGTATCAAGAAGATGACCAGGAAAGAGGCCAAATTCAATTTTGCCATCAGCCATGGAAAGGAAGTGGATAGCTTGTTATCTCTTCGCTATACAAACAAAGTAAGATAATTACTAGTTTCAAGGCATGGCTGAAAAAGAATTCCTAACCACAAATACATCATAATAATTGAAGAAGTATTATAAATATAAATTGATTCAACTCTGTTTCAATCAGAGTAGAATTTTTGCTAATCCAATATTTTAAATGAAATGATTTAAGTTAAAAGTGACAAAACCAGAGGAGTGTGGTTACTAGGGCTATGTACTAGGATTGAGGATAGATTTTCTACCATGGAAGTTCATTGGATTACATTTGTTCAGTCATTCTCTCTCAGTTCAGTATATCTCCCATAGTTTTTGGAGGGAGACAGAAAGAGAAAGAGAAAGAGAAAGAGAAATGTGTGTGTGTGGGTGGGGAGAAATGTTACATTGTATACTATCTCTGAAGACAAGGGAACAAAATTATGTTATATTATCTAACAAAATTATGAATAAATGAAATGTCTTAAAATAAAAACCATAGGTAGCAATGACAAATAAACAAATACACAAACAGATAAACATGAAGCTAAATGGGAAAATATTACTCAGAATGTGAATAAGATTTTATTCACATAAATAATAAGACTTTCAATTTTCAATTTCAATGACTCAGTGAGCTTCACTTTATAATATGTGTAGTTCTGCACTTTTTTACTCTGTGAGATAAAGAAATTCTTTACTATTTTTGCTTATCAAAACATCCCTATTTTGAAATGCAAATTCAACTGACATTGCACATGGCTGTATAACTCCTGCAATTTAATCTTCGAATGATAAATTTACCATTGCAAATCAGGATCTGCTTTTGCTACAATGAACACTTTTTTGTTTCTACTAGCTTTGATAGGTTTACACATTACAAAAGAAGTTTAATGAAAAATGTAAATTTTGCAAGCCACCTGCTATTTTGTATATATAATTCAAAGCTATAAAGAGAAATTCACTGCTTTTTGAAATTATCATGATTGCACCATATGCATATGTGTATGTGTTTGTGTGTGTGTCATTTATTCAATTTAAATAATAGAATTTCATATAATATTTACCACTAAATTCTTGGCTCTGGGTTATTTAAAAGAACTTATTTAAATGGATCCAAGAACTTGAATATGGTCACACAAAGATATTTACAGAATAGAAAGAAATGAGAAGAGTTATTTCATCAAATGCTCCAGGAAAAGCAACATGGCATAATTTGTTTATAGGGGTAACAATAATAAAATGTATACAAGTCTCCCTAAGTAATGTTTGCTCTTACTCCTTATTTTTCCTTCTCTCCTTAAATTCACATTGATCCTCTTTTGATTGACACTGCCAATCTCTTGTGCTAATTGTGCATACTTGAATATGTGGCTTCCTGGCCAATGCCAAAACTAGAAATGTTTCTTCGAAACATGATTTATAAACAGTTGTCTTTAGCAAGATTTAGCATTCAAACAAATATGGTTACAATATTGGAACTATTCCCCATTTTGTATTTATATATTGCCCATGTAAAGTACGTTTTGTGGAAAGGTTTTTATTTTCTTATGATCTTTTTGTTATATGGTCAGTAAGCAAGTTCTTTCTTAGATAACATAGAAACTCGGCACTTGAAACAATAAGCTCCCAAATTATTATCAGTTTCAGAATAAATTAAATTGGAACCTTAAGATGATAAAATGATAGCAATACTGCAGCAGTTTTATACAATTGTAAAATACATACTATAAGGGGGAAAAACTATTTAAAAATTAAAATAATTTTAAAAGGGTCTTTTCTTGGTAAGGGAAATTAATCAGATACTTTCAAATAAAATTAGTAAATATTTAGATTTTGTATCCAATATTTTCCTCTTCTTTTCAGCTTTAATTTTTCAATTGTCCATTCCAAAAAAATAATTTTAACATTTTTATTTCATAAGAAATCATCTAGGAAAACTCTTAAAACAAATTTTTCTTTAGAGTCCCAGATTCCTTAAACTGGCCATGGTTTAGGGGAAAGGGGAAAAAAAAACACCAAAATTTGTAACTCTAGAGAGTAGCCATTCTTTTACTCTTTTCCATGTTCAGTTCTCTTCAATCACCCTTTGTATTCATTGGGTACTTCTCCTAAAGACAAATTGATTTCAATAAATCCCCTTGATACTGCTGAAATAAGCTGGCATTTCTAAAATTATAAAAACAAAGCAAAATTTAAAAAAAAGCTTTTCAGCAGTGAAAGCCATCTCTGATTTAAGACATCATAAGGGAGACAATTCTTCTAATGGCAGTGTGACCAAATTTAGCTTATATCAGGAGAGCTTTGCACTGGTTGCAAGCTCAGATTGTTTTTAATAATATAAACCACTTTCCCACCCTCTGCTTCTTTGGAAAGAAAAGTTATTTGTACATTCTTCCAAATTCTCTGAAAGATGAAAAATAAAAGAATGTAAGTGGCCAGCATTCACAAAGCATAAAAAGAAAAGTTATAGTAGTCAGATAGCCACTTTTATAAAAGTAGTAGGAACTGCTGATGGAAAAATTTTGAAAAGTGGACTTTTTTCTTTCTGGCACTTTCTGAGAAATTTCAATAGTTCTAAAGGTTTGCATTTTCTCTTGATAGTATGGCATATTATTGTGCAGGAAGATATTTCAAGTAGCTTCATTCCATTTTACAAAGAATCTCCTCTATTGTATTATCCAATCTCCTTACCAATCTCTTCCAAAAAAACCATACACAATTGTGAGCCTTTATCTTCCCTCCAAATACAGGGTTCCATCAGAACCAAATGAACTTCTCAGAAAATTTTCAGATATATCCAACTGATCACACTTCACAGAACAATCTCAAATTGTACTATTGGGTATGCCAGGCAAAGCAGAAAAGAGCTAAGGGTAATATTTATCTGCCAAGACTTTTAATCTACAAATCAAAGACAGCTAATTCCATGTTGGGATTGAATGATTTCTCCTATGCTGCCCCAAAAATACCAAACAAGGTATTTTAGTGAAATCTCCTGCCAACTATCTGTTTGTACAGGGAGGAAATGAAGCATTATACACTAAAGCCCATGTCACACTGCACCAACGGAGGCAAAGAGGATGTAAAACGGACAAAAAAGCTTGCTATCTGTTGGAAAACGTGATGCATCCATTGTGCACTCACTGCGTACGTCTTTCATACGCTCTATCCGTCAAACATCCATCCACTGCTATTTTATCCGCTCAAAAAGTTTTGACCTGCACAAAACTTTTTGAGCGGATGAACTTTCCGCTGCGTATGATATACATCCATGACACATATGGGCAACAAACGTTCTATGTCCGTTGTCATCCATTACACGTCCAATGTATCCTCTCAGCATCCTCTGGCCATCCGTGCAACTCACATCCACTTCAGCGGAAAGCAGAAAGAGGGAGGAAGTGAAAGGTACGCAGAACGTCCACACAGCGTTAGTAGCACGGACATAGAAAGGATGAAAGCAGATGCAGCTCGGATATAAAGCATTAAAACGGACAAAATGTTCGCATATGGGACATATCTCAGATATTTAGGATGTCTGGAGGATGTCTAGAGTATGTGGAAGGACACCTAGCGGAAAACTGACATTTCCTATAAAAAGGGGGGGAAATCACCTGGATCTCACTATCAGTCCAGCAGCGCTGGTGTGCAGAACTCTTCAGCCTTGCTCTTCCACATCATACATTGTTCTCACCATGGATCATCGCACACTCCTTTTGGTAGCCGCCATCATTCAACACCAGAACCAAGCCCTCTTCAGACTGTTTCACCTTTTCTATGCAAGGAGAAGAAGGAGACGTCCAAGACCTGTGTGGTCTGACGATGGATCGGGAGAAGAGTGGAGTTTGGACTCTATGACAAGCTGATGGTGGAGCTGAGGAATGAAGACACTCGTGCATTTCCAGTACTTCATGAGGATTCCACCAGCCATGTTTTGACGAATTTGTGGAGCATCTGAGACCCAGGTTGACCAAGCAGAGCACAACTTCCACCAGCCGGACCCTGGACTGAAGGTGGCACTGACTCTGCGCGACCTGGCCTCTGGGACCACATACAGAAACATGCAGTATGCCTGGAGGGTGCCACACAACACCATCAACAAAGTGGTCAGAGAAGTGGTGCAGGCCATCATCGAAGAATACCTGGAGGAGCTCCTCCAGTGCCCCACCACTGAACAAGGCTGGAGAAAAGTTGCAGAAGAGTGGTATCAGAGGTGGAACTTTCCCCACACCATTGGAGCCATAGATGGGAAGCATGTGGCCTGCAACGCTCCAGCCAACTCAGGGTCCAATTATTTCAACTACAAGGGCTTCTTCATTATCATCCTCTTTGCCATGGTTGATGCTGGCTACAAGTTCATGTACATCGATGCTTCAGGCAATGGGTCAGCTTCAGATGCCCAGATATACAACGCCAGTGACCTCAAGGGTGGCTGCAACACAACCTCATCATGGGTTTCCCATATCCTGACCCCCAACCCAATGACACACAAGATGTGCCCTACTTCATCGTGAATGATGATGCCTTCTCCCTCAGAACCTACCTCATGAAGCCCTACACTTCAAGATATCTCACCCATGAAGAGAGGACTTCAACTACAGGCTGTCCAGGGCAAGACGGTGGTGGAGAATGCCTTTGGCATCCTGGCCAACAGGTTCCAGGTACTTCTCACCACCATGCAGCATCGCCCACAGACCGTGAGAAGCATCGTCGAAGCTTGCTGCATCCAACAAAATCTCATGCACACCCGCTACCCAGTTGTTGCAGAACAGACTTGTCGACCGTCAACAAGGCAATAGAGACATGGAGCCTGGTGAATGGAGGCAAGGACTAAAGACCTGTCACACTGCCCAATGGATGCAAAATGGACACAACGGATGAGCAAAATGTTCCATCCATTGTTATCCTCTCTCAAAAGGGGCAAAAATTTGCATAACCGGAGCGGATAACATGACGTGGGGAGGGTGCAGGTGGATGGAAAGCGGATGCGGAACGGAAGCCTAGAGGATGGAAGCGGATGGGAGCGGATGGCACATCCGCAGGTCTTCCAGGGGGTCTCAGCAAAGTGGACACGGAACGGATACAGCGGATGCAGAATGGATGCACAGCGGATGAAGCGGATGCAGAGTGGAAGCCTAGCGGATGCACAGCGGAAGCCTAACAGATGCCTGGCGTTAATTGCGCATGCGGGTGGGATGCATTGGGCAAGCCCCGCAGATATAACGGAAGCAGCTCGGAAGCAGGTCACCATTCAGAGGAAAGACCTGCTGCCAGACACATCGACTGCCTTGCCTGTCCTGCCTGCATGTCTGCCTGCATGTCTGCCTGCAAGCCTCACTGCCAGCCTCCCTGCCAGCCTTGCTGTCTGCTGCCTACCAGCCTTGCTGCCAGCCAGTCTGCTGCCAGCCTCGCTGCTTGCCTGCCTGCCAGCCTTGGTTCATGCCTGCCTGCCAGCCTTGGTGCATGCCTTCCTGCCAGCCTTCCTGCCAGCCTTTGTGGCCTGCCTCCCTGCCAGCCTTCCTGCCAGCCTTGGTGCCAGCCTTCCTGCAAGCCTTGATGCCTGCCTGCCAGCCTCCCTGCCAGCCTTCCTGCCAGCCTTGGTGCCTGCCTGCCAGCCTTCCTGCCAGCCTTGGTGCCTGCCTCCCTGCCAGCCTTCCTGCCAGCCTGGTTCCTGCCAAGCCTTCCTACCAGCCAGCAACCCCACAACCATGCTGAAGCACAGCAAGCCTCAGCCATCTGCTGCCAGCCCTTGCAAGAGGACAGGGCTACCATCCCGCCCACTGGCCCTCACTCTGGTTCTGCTGGGGCTTCTGCAGCACGGGCTCGCTCTTCTGGGGCTGGGGCTTCTGCTGCTTCTGCTTCTGGAGGAGCTGATGACAAGCACTCCAGCACCAGCCACCTCCACAGCACCTGCACCCTTCACCCCTGGGACTGAGCGACCAAGAGGAGTACCAGAGACTCATTTTTGTCTTATAGCAGTGGAGTGGCAAGACAGGATGGTAGATGCTTAATGGATACTTCCTTCAGCCTGTCTCATCACACTGATGGGATTGTGCATGTATGTTGAGTGGCCTTACAATGAATAGGGCATTAATAAAGAGTTTTGTTTATGTTGAAATGTGTTGATCAAGGATTAAATTGTTATTGATAACAAAGGGCCATATGTGTGGCAGCTGGAGGGTGGACCATACAGTCCCACTATGCTTGCACTGGAGTTTATCTATCCCACAGCTATCCTCACCCATCCCACAACTATCCTATCCCACAGCTATCCTTACCAATCCCACAGCTGTCATTACCCATCCCACAGCTATCCATCCAATAGCTATCCTTACCCATCCCACAGCTATCCATCCCACAGCTATTCTGACCAATCCCACAATCAGCAAAGGCTTAACCCTTTTTTCAAAGTTTTCCCCAACACCTTATTAAGTAAAAAAAATGAACCAAGTGTGTGAAGCAAAGATAACCTTTATTAACAGCAAACTGTATGACTTATTTAAAAAGCAAAATGACCCAAATAAATTGTCTGCAGCAAAGATAAAGTGAGCAGGTAACAATTCAGTCTCTGGCACTATTCTCAGTCACTCTGAGGATGTCCATGGTCTCAGCTGTCGAGTGGCCAGGGAGTGTAGAGGTCGCTGTTGCTGGACTGCTGTCTGAGGCGCCATTGGGGTGCCTGGCCCCGAGAGTACAACAGGAGATGATGTGTTCAGGAAGCTTTCAGAGAGCTGACTCAGTCCCGTGAGGTTGAGAGGCACTTCCTCAAGTACCTGGGATATGAGGCCCAAGACTGATGACAGATGTTCTGAGGAAGGGCTTGGCGTGTGGTTGGAGGAAGGAGGGTGTATGGGTGGTCTGGTCTGCAGCTGGGTCAGGGTGTGGCGTCTGTGGCGTCAGAGGAACCTGGGTGTGGACTGGAAGGGCTGCCTTTGCTGTGGGAAGTCCTGGTAGTGGTAGGCTTGGTCAGCAAGGGGCTGCTGAAGGATGGTGCAGAAGAGCTGTGATCCTCTCCTTCATCACCTGGTACTGGGCCTCGGGCATGTCCATGAGGGTCTGGCTCACGTACATGATGAAGGGCTTGCAGTTGGACGATGTTAGTGGTACTGGTACGAGTGGACCAGCTGGGAGAGGAGATCTGTGTTGGCTTTGATTGTGTCCCTGATCTCCAAGAGGACAGTGTGGCTCTCTCCCTCCTGTCTGCCTCTCTGGCTACTTTCTGTGAGGTGGAGCTGGGGGTCGGTGTGGCTTGGTCTCTGATGGCTGGCTTCTTCTTGCTCCATCTGAGACAGGGAATCCTCCATGTCCTCTGGCATGGGGAGTGCAGCTGTTGGGGGGTCTCTGTCGTGGGGCCCTCCAAAGACACCTTCCTGGACACTGGAGCTGTCTCCTGGCTGGAAGAGGAGTGGCTCTCTGTGGGCTGTCTGAGGAAGAGGGTTGACAGAGGGGCTGCTCCTCGGTTGCACATCTCACCCTCCAGGAAGCTGCACCTGGCCATGACATAGATCTCCTGGTCATTGAGCTTGACAGCTGCCTGCCCGGATTTCTTCAGGTGCAGCTTGCCATACTAGTGTGCATGTGCTTCCACCACCCAAGGAGGTACATCTGAAGTGTAGCCCAGGCTCTCCGCCTTCTCTCTCCACACTGCCTGCTTCCACTGTTGGTTCGAATAGAGCCTATGGCCCTTCCTCCAGAGATACTCGTTCTCCCTCAGCCATTCCAGCACCTCCTCCTCATGGTCTTCGGAAATGGAGTACTGTTCCTCTCCCCCTTGTCCTTGCTTTGCCTATTCCTCCCTTGCCAGGGCTTCAGGGACTTCAGCAGCAGGGCTTTGAGGACCTTGGGGTGGGTCCATCACAGCAGCAGCAGCAGGAGAAGCAGCAGCAGGAGAAGCACCAGCAGCATCAGCAGCACCAGAAGCACCAGCAGCACTAGCAGCACCAGCAGCACCAGCAGGAGAAGCACCAGCAGCACCAGGAGCACCAGCAGCAGCAGCAGCGAGAAAGCACCAGCAGCAGCAGCAGGAGAAGCACCAGCAACACCAGGAGCACCAGGAGCAGCAGCAGCACCAGCAGCTTCAGAGTCAGCACCAGGAGGTGGGATGGTGGTTCTGTCCTTCTTGCCAGGGCTGGCAGGAGTAGGCACAGGCTTCCTCTTCTTCCCCATGGTGTTCTCTCAAGATGTCACTGGCAGCAGGTCTTTCCTCTGAATGCTGACTGCTTGCGAGCTGCATCCTTTTAATCCATGGAGCTTATGCAATTCATCCTCCCCGCATGCGCAGTGAACGCTTTGCATCCGCTACGCATCCGCTATGCATCCTATAGACGTCTGTGATGCATCTGCGTCATCCGCTATGCATTCGCTACGCATCGCCTCCTTCTGCTACACATCCGCTTCGCTGTTCTCCCCGGAAGCCCTGAGGATGTGTCATCTGCTTCCATCTGCTAGGCTTCCTAAACATCCGCTTTACATCCCCACTACATCCTCCCCACGTCCGTTCCTTTCCGTTGTTGTCCACTCTGTTTATGCAAATTTGGGGCACTTTTGAGAGCGGATAACAACGGATGGAAAATTTGCTCGTCCGCTGTGTCCTTTTTACATATGTTTTGCATCCGTCTGCCAGTGTGACCTAGCCTTAACTTCTTATCAGAAGATAATATAATTTGGAGTCAAATTTTGTTCATCAAGGCTGGTGCTATGAACACATGATATTTTGTTTTTCATTTCTTTTTGTATGGAGAAGGTCCAACTTCGACTGTCTGAGATCACCAGATGACAACATCTTCAAGATCAGAGAACAAACCAGATAAAAAGGTGTGTGTTTGGTTTATAATGTATATTTTAATAAACTAAACTAATTATCTTCTGATGAGTGAAATTCTTTTCATTCAAAAAATTCAAGGTCATCTAGCACAAGGGTCCCCAACTCCTGGTCCATTGCACAAGCAGTGAGCAAGTGTGCATGCGTGTAAAGCTGCATTTGTTTAAGTTGGTGTGCATGAAACCATCCTTTAACCACCACCCCACCAGACTGCCACCACCAGTTTGTAGAGCTCGAAAGCTTGGGGACCACCGATCTAGTAGGAAGAATGAAAGATTTGTAGGGGGGAATGTATAGTAAAGTGCATTTAGAACAATCCATTTCTAATTAACCTTCAGGGTTTCCTGGGCAAATATGGGACAGACTCAAAAATCTTAAGAAATTTCTAACATTGAATCCAACATGAGTTTGAAAATGCATCTTCCCCCTCTGGGCTTAGAAGATTTACAATTCCACACAGATTCACCCAATCTAATTTCACTCTTGCTATGGCTGTTAGAATTGTCATAAGTGTGATGTAATTGGAGAAAATGTAGGGAAGTAAATATTAGAATTTACCTGAGCAGGAACTCTCATTCGCTGTTTCTGAACCTAAATTTTTGGAACTCAAAAATTTGATTCTTCTGGCATTAGTGGATTAGGTTTAGTGGATTAGTCATCTGGCTCAAAATTAATGGCACATTTGCATTATATACTGTATAATATATAAAGTGACCTATAAATGGTCAAGGCTGTCAAAAACATTGTAGGTCATAATGTTCTCTGATTTATTTAAAAACATGTCTAAGAATTGCAGTCATGACTCAAAGGTTTGAGTTAGAACAACTGTTTGAGTTAACAATTAATATGACTTAGTTATAACTTCAAGCTATATTTTCCATGGTTATATTATAGTCCGCAGTAATAAAATAGAACCTTGCTGAGATGAATCTTCACTTTGATTTCTTTTTTTTAAAAGAAAAGAAAGAAAGAAAGAAAGAAAGAAAGAAAGAAAGAAAGAAAGAAAGAAAGAAAGAAAGAAAGAAAGAANAACTCCACTTAGATATATTGAATGTGATGGGCTGGAAATGAAAGAACACCAAATGAAGGCAAAAAAAAAAAAAAGACAGCTCTGATCAATGAAAGCACTTTACTCTTTGATTGGTTCAAGTGTCTCTGAATAAATGATCAGAATATTTAAAAAGTCTACTTATAATGTTTAATAGAATTTTTTCAGGGATGACTAATCAAGCATTAGTCAAGGGTCAAGCATTAGTGTTGGAAATTAAATTCATCAGGAACTCTTGTTAGGTGTTTCTGAACCTAAATGAAATGCTAAAAGAATTTTGCATAATTACAGTAACAGAGAACTTATTGAAAGAAGAAAAAGTTCACACTACAGTTGCACTTGATGCAGAACATATGTTTCAGTTATCACTGAATGCTAACAGATACACAGTAAACTCAAGATATGCACCAAGAGTTTTGGTGCTGTTGGCCAGTTTGGCTCACTTCAAAAAGGGTTGCATCAGTTCTTGGAAGTTGTAGAGAACAATGGCTATTAGCTTTGAAGAAAGTGTGACAACCTCTCTAGAATATTAGAGATTCGACTTATCAGCTACCAGGATAGGCCAGCTGAGAAAAATTTGCCAAGAAAGAAGCATGCTCTTGCCTATTCTCAAGGGCAAAGAGATGGTACAATCATCAAGAATTGGTCCCCATATCACAAATATTGATGAAGATATGTAAGTTTTGAATATTTAATTTGCCAAAACAAATCTGGGAAAAATGTATGTTTATGAGAAACTGCGTGGTATAATATAAAATTGAAAGAATGTCATGGAAACTGATGATAATAAAATAAAACTTTTCAAATACTGAAGAAATGTCACACTAGAGAAGGCCATGACCGGTTGTTTATCACTACAGAAAGCAGAGTTCTCATATATTTGATTTATTTATTTGATTTGGGCAGCTGTAGTTGTGCATGATTTCTTTTGGATGCCTCCTTCCAACAGATTGGATTCAATGATCCAAATGATGCCACCCAATTCTATAATTAAATATAAGGTGTATTAATGTTTTACTGATTCTTTAGGCAAGTAAAAGGCTTGTGCTTCACTGAAAAAAAGGGAAAAGCACAATGTTCCCTCTCCACCTTCCCTCCAAAAAAATAAAATAAAATAGTGATTTAGTTGATATGTAGTGGAGCACAGACCAGTATAGGAATATTAATGAAGAATGGTGCCCAGAAGTACGAAAACACATTTCGAACATAGACTGAGTATTGCAATTCAATTCCATGAATAAAATATTCTCTTTAAAAAGCTCTATAGAAGAAATACTGCATTTTACCTATGTTTGTAACCTGGAGAGATAATGGGACCATTGTGCTGCTAAAGTATAGAAATCTGTAGACTTAAGGTCAGGTAGCTGGAGGACAAAATGGAGATTAATGCTGTCCTATATTGCAATCTTATGTTTCTGAATCAATTTATTTTTCTTTTACCTAGGAGATTCTAAAGTATGAAAAAATAAAGCATATTTCTGAACAAATGGGAAGTGAAGGAGAAAAAAAACAAGAGAAAGGGAATGAGAAAAGAAACAACAGAAGGAAAAGAAAGAAGAAAATAAACAAACAACGGACAGACTTATTCATTCATTCTTTCTCTTTCCCAAATAGTTCTATTTAGGTTAGTATAGAAGATTTTAAAAGAAATGATTATTAAACATGATAAATGTATTACATTATAGTATAATTATAGTATAATATATTATAGTATAAACAGTTACTTACATTTTGTCTAGTTTAAAAACCTTTTTAGGACAAACATTATCTGGAAGATGATGACACAAAGGAAGAAAACTCTCTATGGATTAATCAAATATATTTTCTGATATATTAGAAAACCTATGCATTACAGGTTGTCCTCAGATTACAACCATTCATTCAGTGACGATTCAAACTTATGATGATACTTACAATTAGTCTTTGGAGTTCTAACTATCTTTTGCAGTTAGCGTTGCAATAAATCACAATCATATAATTGTAATTTCCAGGGTTTGCTGCTGGTTTCTGGAAAGCAAAGTCAATAGGAAAGCCAGAAGGAAACTGGAAATCATAGTCAAGTGAATTTGCTTAATGACCTGTGTGGTCCTTGCTTAATAACTGCAACTGTGTAAGGTGCTGTTGTTAAGGAATGTGATTATATGATATCCATGATCATGTCATTTAGTGATAACTATTTTCATCTCAATTATTGTTGTCATTCAAGGACTATTTTTATGCATTATCTCAGTCTGGGGAAAATGGTGAAGAATCATATAACTAGAAAGAAAAAAAAAGTTCTTATCCTCAAAAAGGGTGAAAAGGAAGATCCATCACTCTAAAACTGCTGCATGGAATATTCTGGAGCATATTATAAAGAGATCAATAAGCACCTTGAAAATCATTTGGAAAAGTCAGCATGGATTTGCCAAGGACAAATCCTGCCAGACCAATCTTATCTCATGTTTTGATTGTACAGATGGAAACAATAGATAGAATGAATTATGGAGCCACTAAATGTTCAGAATTAAAATAGCATGAGGACAATTTTATATCACAGGAAAACGTAGATTAGAAGAAATAGAAGCTGAAATTAAAACTGCAGGTAGAAACATAAAGCAGATTTGCTTGATAAATACATATTTGATGATTGGAAATAAGGAGATGTAAGGGATTAGTTGTTGAAGGTGAAAGAAAGGAGGGCCGATGCTGATCCACTACATGAAACAACAACAATCGCAACAACAGCAGGTCAACAGGCAATGCAAATCCAATACAAATAGACAAAAAACAGGTTGCAATAATATCATATCTTCCTAGATTAAAAAAATTCACAGAGAAAATCAACATAGCTAAGAATTAAAGAAATGTCTGTTACTTGGAAGAAAAACAAACCATAGACAAACATTAAACTATGGATAATCACACTGACCACAGTCATCTGCAGTGTCAAAGCTATGATTTTCTCAGTTGCAACGTATACTCTGAAAGCTGAACCATTAAAAAAAACCTGAAAAGAGAAATGTTATGTATTTGAATCATAGTGCTGCAATTAAAAATACTTGGACTGCAGGCATAACATACCATTTAAAAACCAGAATGTTAATTGGAAAAACTGTTAATAAAGTTAAAATTAAGACAAGAGACATTTGAGTACAGCTTGACACTTGGAAAAAAAAAAACCTTTAAAATGGTTGGAAAAGATGCTGACAAGCATACATTTCGAAGGACTCAAAAAATAGGTTACTGGTTGATAATCTTTAAGAAATTATGTTTATCAGGTCACAAAAAAGATAAAGTGAATGAGGAATTGTATTTGGACTGCAAAATCAGGATGACAGTAGATGGGAATAAGGTGGTATAGAATATTATAACCCTCTGTAGCTCCCTTGTGGTTATCAACATTTTAAAGTCCAGCAATGAAAGCCAAAACATTATCTGAGGATTCTCACAGTGATAGCTTAGCATAGGGATGTCAAACTGGATTTCTTCAAGGGCCAAATTAGCATTGTAGTTCTTCTCCATGGGCCAGCCAGTGGGGAGACAGGACGGACGTGTCCTGGGGAGACAGGACGGAGATGTCCTGCAGCACCCTACTAGCTAAAATGGGGTATGGGAAAGTTGTGTGAGCCCTCCCACATGCTCCATTTTTGGCTTGGATGACCTGCAGCACCCTTCCAGCCAAAGTGGGGCATGTGGGGTTTCATGTGGCCTCACACACCCCATTTTTGGCCTGGACAGCTTCCTGCAGCACCCTGCCAGCCAAAATGGAACACAGGAGGGCCATGTGCGGCCCTCCGTGCCCCATTTTCAGCTTGGATAGCCTCCGAAGGACCCTGCTGGCCAAAATGGGGCACAGGGGCTTCTATGGCATTTACACCCCATTTTGACTGCCAGAGGCACCACAGACCAGTCCTTTGCTATTTCCAGGAAAGCCTCATGGGCCAGATTTAAGCACCCCATGGGCCAGATCCAGCCCACAGGCCTTGAGTTTGATACCCCTGGCTTAGCACTAAATTCTAAGGTTCAAGTATAACAGAATTAGAAGACATGTTGCAGCGGCAGTACATCCAGCAACAGTACATCCAAAGAAAAATCTTGGCAATTTTGGCATTTCAAAATATCTAGGGCAAGAAAAATTCAAAAAATTGAAATGGTGTAACACAGAATAGGTAATTGGTGGCTCATGGGCTGATATAGCTATTTGTGCTATAAAACTGCAGTGCTGAATTTCCACAACAAAATAAACAAATAGCAAAAGAAAAACTTTCCACCAAATTTGGGAATAGGAAAAAAAATGCATTAAGCTTTTATAGCATATTAGTTCACATTGGAAAATCATGGACCATATATCCAATGACATCTACACAAAGCAACAACAACAATCCATAATCCTGATGTCTTCAACTGATATAATAGAAATGTTTGTATTAATAATCCAAAAATGTTCTAGTCTTGAATTAAATTATTAATGATTCTATACCAACAGTGCTTGGTAAATTATACTCATAATCACTTCAGCTAAAGGTTTGTGTGGAAAGCACTTTTCTAATTAATTCAACAATTGCTTATTACATTGAAATTTCAGTATATTAATCAAATGTCTATTTTGTAATGTTGGTGTATTAATGCTAGTTAGTGCTTTATTTATCCCATTATGGGTTATACTAAAATGCTGTCCTCAAAAGTTTAACTTTATGTGACACCATGTTGCTAATAAAGTTTCTCATTCTAAATTTATTAGTAGGAAGCATAGATTTTTTTTAAGAAACCTCAATGTATTACATATAATTGAAGCTTTCACAAATTGCATTCAATTCCATATAAATCTGGATTTTATTTGTATTCATTATACACTGGCTAATCAAAAGGGTTGTTGAATTTTCTAGAGTCTGTAACATATAAACTTGTGGTTACATGTTATTTAATGGAGCCTGGTGTTCAAGTAGTTCTCTCTTATTAACTGCAATAAGAACTGACAATACTAAGTAGTGCAGTTGTTAAGTGCAGCATAATGTGATTATGCCAAGTTGCAGGTACAGTCATTAATTGAACCACCATGGGTTTCTAAATGCAATGTTATATAACAACAATTTGTGCTTTCCTGCTGGCTTTCCCATTGACTTTGATTGTGGGAAGTTGATGTGAAAGTTGTGAATAGTGACCACATAATTCCAAGATGTTGTGATTGTTGAAAATACATGCCATTTGCCAAGTGGCCAAATTGCAATCATATGACCTCAGGAATGCTGCAATGGCTGCCATTTGGAGGACCAGTTGTAAGTCTCCATTTTCAGCAATGTCACAATTTTGGATAGTCACTGAATGAATACTTGGAAAGCGAGGAATACCTCTCATGGTTAAAATTTGAGGCTTTAAATAGAGACACCATTTATCCAAGGCTAAAGCCCTCCCTTTCCCCCCCTCTCCGCTGAGATGAGATTTTTCTAGATTTACACTGATGAGAAGAATAATTTAAAAGAATATCTGCATATTCTTCTATGAGGAAAAGATTATCATATAAAAGGACCATAAATGCATTTCTCAGCATATTTTGGAATGTGCTTAGATCACAGTGGGGGATCTGAACATTATCTATATGGAATGGAGGCAGAGAGAAAAAGAAATATGAAGCAATGCTCCAGGGAATCTCAGCAGCATCCACAATTGTGGAACTGTCAAAGAGCAAACCAAGGGAAGAACTGTGACCTTTGTTTTGTTTTATTTTATTTTTAAGGAATACAGGAGTTCTGAAAATTTGTATCCTCCCATAAGAATATCTAATTGCTTTCATAAAAAGAATCTGACATCTAATTTTATTTCCATTAACTGATGTTAGCTTTTATTAAAGAGTGGCCTTTAAAGAAATATTCATGATGTTAAAACACAAACAAAAGCTTTTCATTCCTAGCATGTCAGTCTTCCATTTTCCATGGGGATCTCCAGTTATTGGGATTCAATATTACCATTGGAAATCTTGCTTGGTAAAGACTTTTTCATGTTTTAGTTTCTGGAAAAACAAATTTACCTCTTAAACTTGGAACATCATTCTGAGATTGGATGTTGAGTTTATTATCCTTCCGTTATGATATATTGAAGGACAATTCCTACTGGGTGTTATTACATTTGTACTCCAATAGCACACTGTCCATAGGAATGTGTTACAAGTAATACAAGGTAATATGTCATTTTAGATAGTTCACCACAGAAGGTTGTACAATTTGCGACCTGATTAACTGAATGTATTCCACTTAGCTTCACCAGGAATTCAAAACTTGATTGTGCTGTCCTTGGTGGAGTTTATTATATTTCATATTGTTATTTTTATTATTTCCTTTTTTCAGTCTTTCTGAGTTGGTAAATATGATGAGGTTATCAAGCAGGTGATAGATCTCAGTTCATGGCCAAATAGCATGTTTTTGCAGAACAGGTACTTGATACAATTATGGTAAAAGAATTTTATATTCAGTAATGCAGAATATTTGGATGAAAGAAAAAGTATCAAACTATGCAGTAAGCCTGTTGTAAATTATTTCTCTCTTTTTCCCAGCACTTATTGACACACTTACCTTTTAAAACCCCAACAATATATTACATATCTTTTCATGATATATGAAATGTAGAGTGGGAATAGGAATGTGGAAACCTGGGAGATTGTAAACTATGAGAACAACTATTACTATTAATCCTCCAATCTTCCTTTCACCCATCTCCTCCTACTTATGACTGCATGTGGGGGTGGGATTCAATTTTTGTAACAACCACTTCCGTGGGAATGGCTAGGTGGGCATGGCTAGATAGGCATGGACATGTGACTGGGTGGGCATGACAGGGGCAGACAGGGGCGGGGCCAGCCAAGGGCACAATTTGTCAGTTCTCCAAACTGTGCAGAATGATAACAACCAGTTCTATAGAACCAGTCTGAACTGGTAGAATCCCACCCCGACTGTATGATTGTAATCTTGTCACTTATATCCTTACGATCTATATTGCCTAGCATGATTTGATTGCTTATTGTACCCTATGACTATTATTAAGTGTTGTACCTTATGATTCTTGACTCTTGACGAATGTATCTTTTATGTACACTGAGAGCATATGCACCAAGACAAATTCATTGTGTATCCAGTCACACTTGGCCAATAAAGAGTTTTATTCTATTGATTGTATTTAACAGGACAATAATATCCTTTTAACTTCCTTTTAACTTGATTTCTCTGTCCCAAGTCCACCAGAGTTGTGTCACAGGTTCTTTTCAGTTCAGAACGGTGTTAAGTAAAAGTTTGTTCAAGAATGTAAGACAACATACCATCTCTGCCAGCTATGGGATTGTCAAAAGATGACAATGGATGGACCTCTGCAAAATCAATAAACATGCCCAATAAGACCTGCATGAAAGTTCTATCTTGGACGGTTTTATGATCAGCTTATAAAGGCTATGTACCATCATTTCTTACACCTGTTTTTAATAGTCTCATCTAACTATATTTTACCAAGGACAACAAGGATATGTTTATGTTACCTTGGAAAGCATTGGTACTTTTGGCCATCAATGAGATCAAGAGATTCAAGGTTATGGATTCCTGCAAAAGCCAAGACCATAATTGGTTTATACCAGGTGATAATAAGACCATCTCAATGTTAAGTATTGATTTCTTAAAGTTTTTGGATTTATGGCAAAAAAGATCATTCTACTCTATGTAGGTCATCCACCAAGAACAGGATAAAACAAAACATGACTCAAGGATAACTTTTTAATGACTAAAATAAATGCTTGCTTACTGTAATTCTTTGTTACATATTCAATTATTACATAGGAATATAGAGTTCCATGCACTATGCATCTAAGAGAAAAGAGAACACCCTGCTGAAGTCCTCCTTGACAATCTTCAAATAAAATTATGAGCATTAAATAGCTAGATAAGTGCTAGCCCACTTTAATATTTTGTTCTTATGTGCTTGTTTGGCAAGAATATTTAAAATAAATTCTCAGTCATCAAATTGAATGAGAACAAATGTAAAAAAATGCAGAACAGAGTCCATGCTTTGTTATATAAATGATAGTCTGCCTTTTTATATTACATACAGGAATAATTGCCTTTCTCTTTCTTATTTATTAACCACATCATTTTGCTCTACTCTGGCAAATGTCAAACACAATGCACTAAGGTTCAGGAAAAATAGATTATTAAATTCAGCCACCATGCCTAACACAGCCTACTGCATAAACAGGGCTATTCTTCAACAGAAATTTGAACACAGTAGTGTTTCTTGCAAAATATACATGCATAACACTTTTTTTCAAATCCTGCATTGTTCATGTAGCCAGATAACTTTCAAGATTACCTCTGACTGCTAATTGTAATTCAGATCAATTGTGAATTAGTGTATGTGTGAGTATGTGAGCATCAGGTATGTTATAGTTCATTCAAATCAAGTACCAGTAAATGAAATCAGCTCAGTCAAATAATAGTGTCAGTCAGAGTAAATGCCTGATTGCATTTTATCTGTCAAAACACACATTAACGTTACCAGTGGCAGAATTATTATCTGTAGCCACAGCAGCATTTGTCTGCTTTGAAAAGGGATTTTATTCTTAGTCTCCCTAAGATTAGGGAAGATTAGAGGTTTTTTTCCACATTGTAGCCTTCAGAAGCTCATCTTTCATGCATAAACCAGCTGAAAACAAAACCAATTTAAAAAAAATGTTTTCCACATTTCAATAGTTTTCCCAACTTTGGCTACAATGTTAGCTGAACCTTCTGTCTGGATTACAGTTCACATGGCATCAATTTGGCACCTTCCCCTGCTTCTTTTTCCTTCTCAGCCATGCCAGGAAAGCAAACAATTGCTTCCCTTTCTGTGAACAAGACTTTTGATTATTCTATATACAGTGGTACCTTGGTACTCATTGTTAATTGGTTCTGGGAGACACATGAGTATGAAAAACAATGAATTCCAAACACATTTTCCCCATAAGGAATAATGTAGTGACTCACAAGGCAGCCTATATTGACAAGTTTTAGCTTGTGCATTAAATACCAAACAAATGATGAGTACCAGGACAAAATTTTCACATCAACATTGAGTAGCAAATCCAATAGGTTTCAGAGCAAGTGGGTACCAAGGTACCACTGTATCATGGAAGTGTTTCACTACATATAAAATATTTCTAGTTGTAAAGTGTCCAGAGCTGCTTTGGAAGTCAGGCAACCATAAATATATTGCAGCTTCAATGTATCTTAACAAGAGTAGAATAGGTTGACATAACCAAATCATTCTTTATGGATGAGCTTCCTGTATTTTATTGATAGTAAATAACATTTGTTATGTCTCCTCTTCTTATTTATAGAAGATGGTTTTCCATGACCCCAAATGCATAGTTTTAATCAAGCCTTTAATTTCTGCTAGAATGCTAAAGTGATTAAATTGAGGCAATATATTTTAATTAATTGAGAATTATGTAGAATAACATAATTTATGAACATTAACTTTTTCCACACAATAGAAGAGAAACCAGGTCATGTAAATTAAACCTGTGAATGCATATGCATTGCAAATATCTACTTTGCATTCACATTTACACCAACAGCACCATCACATCAGCTTAAAACATAGAGAATAAGCAATACCTTCATTTTCTAAATTTTTTCAGGGTTTTATTTTTTCCCATATTTTTAATATCCAAATGCTAAAGAGAAATCCATCAGAGATATCCATTGTTACATGGACTGAGTATATGTAATATTAATATACTAATATTAATAACATGTAATATTAAAATATGGGATACTGATAAATGCTATGTCTTTTCCCACTATTACTCCACCCTAAGCAAAGAATCTTAAATCAGAATAGAAAAATAACAAAAAATAACTTGAACTAAAAGCTCGTGTTTCCCTATTTTTCTACTTCAGGCCACTCAACCTATAAAAATATATTTATAATTCTTATCCACTCTACCATTGTAAGTAGTGCACTGAATGCCACAGGCATCTTATCATTTCCTGAAACTGAAAACTGACATTACAAATAAGGATCTGTTTCAATGTCACTGCTGATAAAATGACATTCCCTTGTATAGCTTCCTTATTAAACGCCAAGGGACTAATTGTAGCAGAGTAGTTTTGTACCATATCTTAGGAATCACTTCATAATTCTCAGATAGAAACTGAAGCACATCTTGTTAGATAAGCCTTCCAGACAGAATGAATAGACTCAATTAACATAATATCTTTTTGGCTATTCCTTTTTTATGCATTAAAGTATTTTCAAAATAAAATGAAACACATCCAAAACAGGGATGGGCAAACCTATGGACCACAGCATAATTTTGGGAGGCCTCTTCAAGGCTTCTGCAAACAATTCAGATCTCTGCCTTCTCATCTTCTTTGAGGGGAGGGAATTTATTTTATTTTTATATATTTGTGTTTTGGATTTATTAATCAATCCCAATTTATGAAGAAACTGGGTGGCTTATAATATGTCCAATATATATGTTAAAAGGTTTTTTAAAGATGATAGGGCTTTGATCACCATGAGTTGTTTTTTTTTAAAAACCCTAATTATTAGTCTGACTGATGCTAATATTTTATATTGACAGGACTGGTGCTACTTTAGGGCAAGGAAAAATAAAGAAAATGTGGAATGACATTCCTCTTTTTTAGCTTTTTGCCCTGGAAAAAGGTGCCCCTGAAGTGATAACTTTTTGGAATTTGTAATGAAAAGTGAAAATGACTTTGAGGAATGAGGGGAAATGTCAGCCACTCAACTAAACCAGTTAGAAAACATAACAAGATGAACTAATTCTTATTTATTATAAGGCTACATTAACAGAATCTGTCAAGTTTGAAAGGACAAACTTCTGGCTTCCATTTTTAAGTCCTTGTCCAATTAAGGTTGGTCCTTTCTAAGGTTTCTAACTGACCATTAAGTCACTGGACTCCTAATTCTCTTATTTAATTATTTCCTAGGTAGCATCTCTTCCTCTTGTTTCTCAAGGTCACTCTTACATATAATTACAGAAATAGAGGACTCTTCTCTGTGTCTAGAATGGGAGGCAAGAGCATGAGATATTAAAAGACTGTGGAATAGACATCCCACTTCTCTATAGTTAATGAAAAGAAGACACTTTTTTAGGAGTCCCTGATTTGGAAAGAAACTGCAATATCAGCCTTGAGTATTCATTATTTCTTGATGAGTTTGGGGCTTAGATTGTCATTGCATCAAGGTCCCCTTCATACCAGTGCCACCCTGAATGCTTTGCCTCTATTTACAAACTAGTCTTTGGTCAACATTTGCACAACTACCATTTAACATCCCACTTTCACCAGTTTTGTGTTTCCATACATTGAAATACAATTTTAGTCTTCTCTGCCAATTTATTTATTTGATTTAGTGATATCCAACTACAGAATAGGTCTGTGCAACTTACATTATAAACATTTTTTTAAAAAAATAATAAACAGATAGAATATTGATGTCCAGACACAAATTCCAAACACTTCATAATATAAATCAGAATGTCAACAACCACCCTTTTCCAGATACTGGGTCTCTTTAAGGACTTCCACAACACCATTATGGTGAGAGCAATACAATTAAAATACAAATTTACTGAGATATAATAGACATCTCTTGAAAGTCAAATCAGTCTTACATATCAATATTTACCTATTTAACTAGACTAGGAAAAAATATGCACAGACAAGTTAAAATACAAATAAACATGAACTGCCTGACAATCAGATGACTGAGGATGAGTACCTGCAGCAGACCGATATAGTCATTTGGTCTTGAATAGATTGTTGTCCTTGACCATATTATCGCCATATGTATCACTGGGATGCTCTAAATTGTTTATTTGGAAAATCTGATAAAAGAAAGAAGAGAAAAAATACACTTCCACAATGGAAGAGTTCAGGACTCTAAGCTGCTTGCAAACAGGAATGGGAATGATATGAAGGTGACATCACAAGGGCATGTGCAATAAAAAGTATGTCAGCATTCCAGAAAAACCAAACTCAAACACCAAAATTCTGAGGCAGACAATTTATCAAAGTTCTAATTTATTAGAGTAGTCATACTGGTACATCTGGGAAAACCCAAATCTGAGAGTTCTGGGTTTTCCCCCAGTAATTCAAAATCACAAACCCATCCTCTGACCTATCAATACTTCACAATCACCATTCATCCCAACTTGAGACAGTCCTGAACCACTCCTCATCCAGGTGCAGGAATGACAAGACCTTGATTGTAAAGAAGAATACTATCATGGCAAACAACAACCACTCTACAAAATCCCCCCTCCCAATTTCCCAGGCACAGGAGTGTGGCAATGTGGAAGCTTCTGGTGTGAATATGGCTTCCAAAGTGGCTATGGAGACATCTTTGTTAGAGAGACATGTGGATTTACTTAGAAGGGTCTTCTACACAAGTTACTCTTCAAGAACTCAATGAAAACTGAGTCAATTAATTCGAGAAGTCAGTTCAGATGAATGTGCAATTACCCTTCAGCAATGGGAATTCCACTTTTTCACTTCCACCATTGAGAAATTTTCCTTTCTCCTTTTTGAAATCAAGGAGATTTCCCTTCCAAATGAATGAATAGCTTTGTTATGCCCCTGTTAGTAGCAGAAACCAAAGAGTGAAGAATAGAGACCAGACAGACCTCCATCTGCCATCTGTTTTTGCTGCTCCTCTGGCTGGATAGTAGGAACATTAGTCAGCTCATACAAGCAGCCTTAATGACATTAGTTAGATGATAGAGATGCTGTTATTTGTGGAACAGACATAAAAAGGCATTAAAGAAGAGAGTGAAACAAAGTGAAGACAGGACTAAGGAAAGAGAAAGATGGGGGGGGGAGTTTCCAAATATAAAAGAGGCTCCATCCATATTGCATATGCCCTGCTTGCTGATAACTAAAATCCCACCCACTATTGTGGTGTAGTCTCCTACAGACTGGATCTCTTTGTAAAATAAAAGTTATGGCTAAAGGCATTAGTTATAAATTTGGCTACAGAGAAATTATCTCATAAAAGCAATATCCTGAATGTCATCATCTAGATACTGTGTTTCTTTTATAAATTGACCATATTTACTGTTATTGTCTATATTTTACTTTTAATTTGGACAGTCTTCTCTCATGCTTAACCAGTTTTCCCAACTTTCCACTCTTCTCCCTTCATATGAAAGATATACGCAAATGCAATTTAAATATATAAATGCTGGAAGGTAAAGTTTTCAAATGTGAATAAATTATCTAGGCCCAGTAGTTCCATTTCTGCAATGATTTAAATGACCCATAGATATTGAACTTGAATATTTTGCATAGAAAGCCAGGACCAGACAATTACAGCTATATGTGCAAACAACTTGATCAAAATCTTGAGTTTCCATTTACACACACTTGATATACTTTCATCATTATCAAATTCTGCTCAGTTAAATGTCTGCAAGGGGTATTTTTGGTTAATGGAAATCAACATTCTGTCATTCAGAAAACTGCAAAGAAATTGATGCTTATAATCAGAAGTTTGGATTGTTTTTATGGTGACAGAATTAGTGAGTGATGGAGAGACTTTAATTCTCTTAGCTTCATTAGTTTCCAGAGCAAGTTTGATGAGTGATGCTGTCAGGATCACAATGGGAAATTAAATGCAAATAGGGAGAATATGAATACACACAAATTGAAGCTGATGCCTGCAAAATGTTTAAGATTGATCATGTAAGTAATCATCACTAATCTTATATGGACATAGAATATGCTTTTGTTGTGGTGTCCTATATATGACAACATATTTTATTGCCAGTTCAATTATTGGCTTTTAATTTCTTAATTTTCTGAGATAATTTGCATGGTTACATTTTTATTCAGCTTCAGACAGAGAAAACTAATTTAAAACTTGCAATTTGATATCCTCTAGCATAAGAAAGTTTTGCATTTGTTGTTTTTTTAAAATGTTCATATAATATGAAACAGTTTTACTGTGAATTGTCATGCCAGAACTACTTTTGGGATCTTATTAAATCACCACCCTTTAAATATTTATTTCGTTTCTCTGTGTATGATGGCTAATAAGAAAAAGTGTAAATCTTCTGCATTTTTTTTCAGCAAAAGAAAACTTCATGTATATACATTTCATGACCAGCTGTCAAACCTGAAATTGACATATCTGTAGCCATCTTAGTTGGACTTAATGTTACATTATTTTCCTTACTTTCTCTGTGGCAGTCATGGGGGAAGGGTTTCAGGCTCGCCACATTCCTAAAGGCCCTGTCCCACTGCACTTACGGATGCAAAGAAGATGTAAAACGTTTAAAAAAGCTTGCCATCCGTTGGAAAATGCTATGCATCCGTTATGTACTCACTGCATACGTGTTTCATACGCTCTATCTCTCGAGCATCCATCCACTGCAATTTCATCTGTGCAAGAAGTTTTGAGCTGCACAAAACTTTATGAACGGATGAACTTTCTGCCGCGTACAATGTACATCCATGACATATATGGGCAACAAACGTTCTATGTCCGTTATCATCCGTTAAACGTCCGCTGTAATCCTCTCTGCATCTTCTGCCATCGCCCTCCACTCACAATCCGGAGCTGAAAATGGAAAGAGGGAGCAAACAAAAGTACATGGAACGCCTAAATCAGCCGTTAGTAGCCACGGGAAATCAGGAAGTATTGTAAGCATATGCATCTCATACGAAAGTATTCAAACGGACGAAACGTTTGTATGTGGGACTTGTTCTGCGGACTATGTAGGATGTCTGTCATTAGAATTTAGAGTATGTAGAGAAGGCCCAATAAAACCAGACGCTACCAATATTTTATAACTATAAAAAGGGGGAAGAAATCATCTGGATCTCAGTATGGTCCACAGCTGTGGTGTACAGGACTCTTCGAACCTTGGTATTGCTTTCTTCCACATCATCCGGTTTGTTCTCCATATGGATCATGACACATCCGTTAAGGTAGCTGGCGATCATTCATCACCAGAACCAAAACTGTTCAGATACTGTTTCACCTTTTTATACAGAAGAGAAGAGCGACGTCCAAGAGCTGTGTGGGCAAAAGTCTCGAGGATGGATGTGGGAGAATAATGGAGTTTGGACTGTTATGACCAGTGTGATGGTGGAGCTGAGATGAAGACCCTCGTGCATCTCCATACTTCATGAGGATGCACCAGCCATCTTTGACAACTTGTTTGAGCATTGTAGACCAGGTTGACCAAGCCTAGCATCAATCTTCCTATGCAGACTGACCCTGGACTGGAAGGTGGCCACTGGTTTGTGTGCACCTGACCCTCTGGAACCACATTACAAAACATGCGTATGCTGGAGCGGTGCACTAACAGTCATAGCATTGTGGTCAGAGAAGTGGTGCAGGATCAATCGATAGATACTGGGGAGCTCTAGTGCCACACTGACACAAGGCTTGAGAAACTTGCAGTAAGGTTTATCAGAGTGGAATTCTTTCCCACAGCCAATTGGAATGCCATAATGGGAACACCTGGCCTACAAAGCTCCACCAACCAGGTCCATATTTTCAAACATACAAGGGCATCTTCAGTAACATTCTTCCTTTGCCATGGGTTGAATGCTCGACTACAAGTTCATCTAACATCGATGCTTCAGCAACGGTCCATCTTCAGATGCCAGTGTACAAATCGCCTCAAGGATGGCTGGGATGCAACTCAATCATGGGTTTCCCAATCCAGAC
>BHFT01042075.1:0-31250 GCA_004320025.1 Laticauda laticaudata | reverse complement strand
CCTCCAAGCTGAGCCCCGCCAAGTCAGTGCCTCTGCCTGATGCCCGTTCCGCTGCAGCGTTTGGAGCTGCCGGCGCATTTGGAGATGCACGGGGATGGGATGGGCAAGGGGTGGAAAGGACGGGCGGCTTCGGGGTCTCCCCGCCCGCCAGGGAAGCAGCGCTGCCATCACCTCGCCTCCCTGTCCATGGACGGGTGGGCACTATCACTGCCTTCGGCAGCATCTCCCGGTGGCCCCTTCAGGTTCATGCTGGGGGGCTTTGGGAAGGAAGCCAAGCTCAGGTCGGCCCGGCTCTTTTGCTTGGCAGGTAGGCGCACACCCGCAGCTCGCTTTCCTGGCTCTGCCTAGCCCGTACGGCTCTGCACGGCCCTGGTGGGATGAGCAGAGGGTCCGGCGGGGAGGTGCTCGCTGATTTGGCGAGAGCTCCGCCACCGGGAAGGAGGGCCCACCTGTCAGCTGCGCTGGGCACCCCAAGCTAAGCTCTTCGCGCTCACAAACACAATTGGGCCCAAAATTGCTGCTGCTAAGTGAAACAGTTTTGCTCCACTTTATGACTTTTCTTGCCACAGTCATTAAGTGAATCACTGCAGCTGGTAAGTTTGTTAGACGGTTGTTAGGTGAAAGTGATTTGCCCATTGACTTTGATTGTCAGAAGATCGCAAAAGGGGATCATCCCCTGCACACTGCAACCGTCATAAATATGAGTCAATTACCAAATGTCTGAATTTTGATCACATTCAAAGGGAAGTTAGACAGGACATCTATCTGGCATTGTATTTTTTAAAGTATATTTTGCTTCACATGTCTGGCATTGTATTGACCCACAAACAGAGAGTCAGAGGGAGTCAATCTCCTTACTGATTCTTTTTCAAGATTCTGATATTTCTCTTATTTTCCACTAAGAGGCGCTCTAATTTCACGTACAAGAAGAGAGAGAGACCACCAATTGAATGAGTTTCACCAGAAATTTGAATGGAAACAAAACAAATCCAAAAGATAATTTAATTGATTCAATAAACAACAACATGACTCAGAAGTTAAATTGGATTCTTTCAAGGTTCCCCTCCTGTATCAAACGCTGGAAGCTTTTTGGAATTCAGCTCAAAAGGTAAATTGTTCTGAAAAGCACCTGAGGAATTAAAAGAACACACACACACACACACACAGGGTGACCCTAGAATGAAATTGAAATTGTCTGGTGATAGCATTCAATACCGAAGGAAAACTGAGGTTCTGTTGTCAAATATATTATTCACTGATGGACTTTGCTCTCTTCGAGATATAGACACAGCCATTGACTTGCACAGCCTTTATAGGGAGATTAACCATTCTTGTTTATGATCCATTAATCATAACAACTAAGATGAATTTATTTATTTGATTTGATTTATTTGATTTGTCAATCTCTTACAAGATAATAGGTGTAAGTATAAACATGAGTAAGAATACAGGAAATAGGCACAAATAAAGGGAGACAATAGGACAGGGATGGGAGGCACGATGGTGCACTTATGCACGCCCCTTACAGACTCTTAGGAATGGGGTGAGGTCAATAGTGGTTAGTTTTAAGGTTAAAGGAGTGGGGGGTTAGAGGATGTAACAACAAAGTCAGGTAGTGCATTCCAGGCATTGACCACTCTGTTGCTGAAGTCGTACTTTCTGCAGTCACATTTGGAGCGGTTTACATTGAGTTTGTATCTGTTGTGTGCTCTTGTATTGCTGTGGTTGAAGCTGAAGTAGTCATTAACTGGTACGACATTTGCCCAGAGAAGAATTAAAAGACTGTTTCCAGTCTTCCAATGGGCTTCCTACCCTCTTGACTTTCTTCTCTAACAGAGACAGAATACAGACTAGTAGAGTTGGAAGGGACCTTGGAGGTCTTCTAGTGCAACCCCCCTGCTCAAGCAGGAAACCCTATACTATTTCAGACAACTGGCTGTCCAATCTCAAAGGCTTCCAGTGATGAAGCACCCACAAATTCTGAAGGCAAACCATTCCACGGGTTAATTGTTTTCACTGTTGGGAAATTTCTCTTTAGTTCTTTGATTGCCAGTAGTCCTCGATTTACAACAGTTCACTTAATGACCATTCAAAGTTACAACGGCACTGGGGGGAAAAGTGGCTTATGATCATTTTTCAGATTTATGACTGTTGCAACATCCCCCAGGGTCACATGATTTACATTCAGATGTTTGACAAATTTAGGACGGTTGCAGCATCTCAGGGTATGGGATTCCCTTTTGCGACCTTCTGACAAAGTCAGAAGAGTCAGTGGGGAAACAAGATTCACTTAACAACCATGTTACTGATTTAACAGCGGCAGTGATTTGCTCAACAAATGTGGCAAAGAAAGTCATAAAATGGGGCAAAACTCCCTTAACAAATTTCTCATTTAGAATGGAATGGAATGGAATGGAATGGAGTGGAGTGGAGTGGAGTGGAGTGGAGTGGAGTGGAGTGGAGTGGAGTAGAGTAGAGTAGAGTAGAGTAGAATAGAATAGAATAGAATAGAATAAGAATAGAATAAGAAATAGAAATAGAAATAGAAATAGAAATAGGAAATAGAAATAGAAATAAGGTAGAGTAGAAATAGAAAATAGGAATAATTTCCTATATTAAAATAGAATAACGAATAAGAATAAGAATAAGAATAAGAATAAGAATAAGAATAAGAATAAGAATAAGAATAAGAATAAGAATAAGAATATAACAGAATTCTTTATTGGCTAAGTGTGATTGGACACACAAGGAATCATAAGGTACATAAGCAACATAAACGTTGAGCTGAATTGTGGTCATAAGCTGAGGACCTCCTGTACTTGGGACTACAGAGGGTTCTGCTTCTAAGATTGGGAACGGGATTCTAAGTCCTCCTGTGCTTCAGTGGTAGATGCTTTGTCACTACTTGTCAGCCTGAGAAAATAATATCCCTCCCCTCCCAAAAATCTCTCAGAGGAATGTGAAATATTCCAGACAGGAGGAGCTCTGGATCGAGATCAACTGACCACTTTGTTTCCACTTGACATATCAGGCCACAACATCATTTCAGTGTGTCCCACAGAATGTTTATGGGAAAAGCAAACAGCCCGATTGGCACCTCGTTTCTCTTCCCCTTCGTGGCGCTTTAACAGGCTGGAGGTCATCTTCCAGGGGCCTGACAAGCATTCCCCCACGGAATATACTCCAAGCAGGGAACAGGCCATCCCGAGGCTTCTCGAACACTCAAGAAGGACAACCTGTTCCAAGGCCAGACTGTTCCATGAACATTCCTGGGGTCTCTTCTCCAGGCATCGGTCCTATCAGTCCATCTTAGCTTCAGCAAGGATGTTGCGTCGGTTGTCTCCAGGCACAGCCTTCGTGCTACACGTCCTCTTCATGACCTGTTTTTCCTTGTTCACCTTCTGGGAGGAGGGGGGCTTTGTGGTATCCGAAGCAGAAGATCCAGATTCAGTCACAGTTTTGTTCCCTATAGCATCAACCTTGTGAACTTGTTTCTTCTTTCTGCTACGTATTCAAAAGGACAGTGATGATTCTGTGGCTGGGGTTTTCTATAGTGGCTAGGGTTTTAGTGCCATTGAAGTTGATGTTGTGACCTGTGGTTTTCAAATGTGTTGGAGTAGTGAGGAGGTGTTGTTGTACAGCTTTTTACTGCATTTTTGTGTTCATCCAGGCAGGTAACTTATTCTTCTATTGGTCCTGTCAATTAACTGTGGCCAGGCATGAATGCACAGGGAACTTCGTATATGCTTTGGTTTTTCCAGGTCAAATTTTGTTCTTTTGGGGTTCTAAGGATGGCTGCTATTTTTTTTGTCTGTTTTGAAAGGCAATTCTTGATGAAACACAAAAGAATGCAGTATAAAAAGCTGGAACACACCTCCTCACTAGTCCCAACACATGAAAACCACAGGACACAACATCAACTTCAATGGCACCAAAAACACCTAGCCACTATAGAAAACCCCAACCACAGAATCATCAGAGACAGCCATAGAGATGTGAAAAAAGGACCTGACAGATGAAATTAGAGAGATGATTCCAGCAGACTGTCAATCATATTGGAAGCCTGCACTCTCAAATAGAAAAAAGTCTCCACACCAACAAAACAGACAAACACCTGACACAAACAGACTCCCTCTGATCCTCCAGTCAATACACCCCCCACTAGGCACCCAGATGAAACCTGGCTGTCCTAAGGATTAACAGCCGTTCCTTTCACAAACGAAGCCAGGCTGCACTGAAAGGCCTCCAGTGCAGGAGCAGTGTTGCCCAGCCAGTCCAGCGCAGTTGCCAGCACGTCTTAGGCTTCACTGGGCGCGTGCGGGGCCAATCAAAGCCCACAAACAACAGACAGAAGAAACCAGAAACATTACCAATCAATCAAAACTCCAAGTCCAATAACACAGACCAAGACTCCACACCAATCAGGATAGGGGTAGCTCCAATTTAAAAGAGAGGAAGAGACCCACATCATAACAGAAGCCTGATGATGGGAAAACAGATGAGATTCTGCTGAAACGTTGCTACAGGGACTTTAACAGCACTAACAATGACGTGGGATCATACCCGAAGGAAGCTGGAGAGAACAGCAATACACATATTACAATATACACACATAATATATACATAACACACATATACATATACACATACAACATATACATATACATCCGCAATGTGATCTATGTATTCTACATACCAATACATATCTCACATGTGTATATGTTTGTTATGCATGCATATGGTGTGTGTGTGTGTGTGTGTTTGGGTTTTCCTGTGTAAGATTGAGATTATGAGGCAAATATTTTGACAAGGTCCCCACTTGCCATCTTCAAGGCTGGTGCTTTCGAAGCCAAAAGCACAGCCTGAAGATGGCGAGGTTGGGGACGCTCATGCAAAAACATTGCCAAGATACTCTCAATCTTCAAGCCTAAAGTCCCCTGGCTGATGGAAGACGCAAAACGTATGCAGAAAGGACAATAGCGGAACAAGCAAATTTCAGGGGTGGCTCCATCCGTTTTCATAAACCGCTCCCAAAAAGTGGCGAAAAATTTGCAATAAACAGAACGGAAAAGAAACGGACGTGGGTACGTATGTAGTCGGAAATGTTAAACAGTGTTCATCGAAAGCCTAGCAGATGAAAGCGGAATGGAAGCGGATGGCACCTCCAAAGGGGTTCTGGGGAGAATTACGAAGCGGACGCATAGTGGGATAGGGGCGGATTTGCAATAGCGGCATGAAGCGGATGCATCACGGACATCTCCTATAGGACAAACAAAAAGGGATGCTGTCGCAGATGTAATAGGGCAGATGCAAAGCATTCCAGCTGCACATGCGGGGGCCATGATTCCCGCCGTTCCGCGTTCCGCGGATATACAAGGATGAGCACACAACTCAAGAATAGTCTATCTCTGACTCAGAAAATAGTCTCAGACTGAGTGGTTACTTGTTTAATAAGGTTTATCTTGGCTTAACACAGCTAAAACTACAGTTTACTTGGTTTCATTTGGCTTATTTAATAAAGTCATAAATTTCACCTAAGAAAGTTAATAAAGTTTTTATCTTGCTTACGACACTAATACAGTTTACCTTGGTCATTTTGGCTTATTTAATAAAGTCATAAAGTTTACCTTAAGAAAAGGTTATATAAAGGTTATCTTGCTTAAGGACACTTAGTTTTAACATTGGTTCACCTTTGTTTACTTATAAAGTGTTGGTGAAAACTTTGAAAAATGGTGTAAGCCTTTGCATGCTTGTGGAATAGATAAGGAAGTTGTGGATAATGAAACCTCCAGTGCAACCATAGTGGGATTGAATGGTCCAACTAATCATCCAGCGATACAGATGAAATATTGAGGCTAGCCTAATTGCTGTCCCAGGAATGGTTTTTTTTTTAACATCCTGATTGGTTGGGAGTCTTGTCTGTGTTTATTGGTCTTGGAGTTTTTTGCTGTGTTCTGCTAGATTTCATGCAGTTAGCTTGGATCATTGTGGAATATACTTATTTGATGATATTTTTCTCTTCAATCACAAAGCTCTCCCTCCTCCTATTTTATCCCACCTATGAGGGAAGGTTTTTTTTCCTGTTAAAGTTCTATTTATTTATTTGTTTGTCAAGTAAGGTATTTGGATAACAGGTATAAGTATAAGCATGGTTATGAATACATGAAATGGATATGAATAAAAAAAAACAATAGGACAGGGACAGTAGGCAACGTTGGTGGCACCTTATGCACGCCCCCGAAAGACCTCTTAAGAAAGGGATGAGGTCAATAATGGATAGTTTTTAAGGTTACAGGTTTTTGGGGTTTGGGAAAAAGAAACCACAGAGCAGGTAGAGTATTCCAGATCTGACCACTCTGTTGCTGAACTCATATTTCTGCATCAAGTTTGGTGGCAGTTTACGCTTGAAGTTTTGTATCTATTGTGGTGCTCCTTGCAATTGTTGTGGGTTGAAGCTTATCCGTATTCATTGATGGGTAGGACATGTAATAGATAACCTTTTATGTACTACACTTAGGTCGGAACCGAAGGCGGCGTAGTTCTAGGTTGTCTAGGTCTACAAATTTTTCAAGTTGGATGGCATAAGGATTGGTGCTATTAGTAGAGGAGTGAAGAACTCTTTCGTGAAATATTTCTGGACCTTCTCGACTGTAATTAATATCTGATACTGGTCGTGGGGTTCCGACTGATGAGCCTGTATTCAAGGTATGGTCTAAGCAAATGTTTCCGGTTAAGGCAGAGCTTCGGCGCAGGGCAGGATCCGCGATCGTGCACGGTTTCCTGCTGGGCTTCGCTGCTCAGAGCCGCCTGAGCCAAGCTGGCTTCGGGTAAGCCACACCATAGAGGTGGTGGAAGAGTGGGGAGACTCCAGCAAGGTCGAGAAAGCCACATCTTTCCTCCTCACTGGCTAAACTCCCTTTTCCGACAGGCAGTAAGACGCGGCGGTCAAGAAAACTGGCCGCCACAAGAAGCACTCATCCTGGAAAACAAAGTGCAGGGGGAAAGTTAACGAAGTCTTGGCTGACCGGGATAAGAAGCAACAACTGAGGTATCCTGGAATTTGAATTTTATAAAAGATACATCGTTCCCAAAGAAGATTCGGAAGCTGCGAACGAAAGTGAAAAGGGAAAGTTGTTTTTTTTTTCACTCTCCTTCCTTACGGTCTAACAAATGTTTTATATGCAGCAAATGTTTTGTATAGGGCTTCTCCTCCTAACTTCCCAGATTTAATAAGTTCATCCTTTCCCCAAATTGTGCAGTATTTGAATAGCACAAAGGGTTCTTCTGGTAATCCAGGATATGTGGATTTGGGGGATATAATTCACCTGCTTCTCCTACAACTGAAAACAGAGTTGAATCCTGATGCCAGCCAGCTGTTTTGAACCTCTGCCCTTTTCTCTCTCAGCTCCTGCTTCTTACCTGGATCAAAGTGCTCTTCCAACTCCGATGTCCCCACAGAGACCAGCAGCAAAAACCAAAGCATGCCAGGTCCCATCCTGCCTCTGACCAGTGGTCTGGTTACATCGATAACTGAACTTTCATGCCTGTTGAAAAAAGTTGAAGAAAGAAGCAGTTAACGAAGCAGATAACTGCAGTTAAGGAAGAAGCAATTAATGAAAAATGGTTACAGGAATTGGGTATCTTATCTAGTCTGGCGAAAAGGACAACAGGAGACATGAAAGTATTGTTTCTATATCTCCTACAAAGACAAAAGGGTCAAACTACTGTATTTTCCAAAGCACCAAAAGCCAAGACAAGAAACAATGGATGGAAACTAACCAAGAAGAGAAGCAACCTAGAACTAAGGAAAAATTTCCTGACCATAAGAAGAATAAATCAGTGGAACAGCTTTGCCTTCAGAAGTTGTGAGTGCTTCATCGCTGGAGGCTTTCAAAAAGAGACTGGACCAATCACTTGTCTGAAATGGTATAGGATCTCCTGCTCGAGCAAGGGATTGGACTAGAAGACCTCCAAGGTCCCTTCCAACTCTATTATTCTATGTTCATAACCTTATGTGGGTCTTTTCCTGCATCGCTCAGCTTGGTAGTGAGTGATTTCAACTTGACTTAGCAGCCTTATTCATTTCCTAGTTCAAGCCCTTAATAAATACCGTGCGTTCCAGGCAAGGAAATCACTCACATGCAGCTATTGTCTCTATTTTCCTATATTCCAGCCAGAAGGGACTGGAAGTGACACACCAGCAGCATTATAACACATAATCATCACGGACAAAGAGGGCTACAAGCCAAATCTGTGGCTTGGCGGCATACACTTTGCTCCAGGGAAAATCCACCCTGTAATAAAAGAGTCAGTCATGGGATTGATTAAAAAATAGCTTGTTTCGGTTGTTTCGGTTAAATATTGGTGAAATAAGCTCAAGTAGAGTGAAACCATGACCTTATTTATTAGGAATGAAGCAGGCAGACTCATGTTAATTACAGAGCCCCTGCGAGTTGTAGTTGTACAGGGAGTTCTCAAATTACGTCCACAATTAAGCCCAAAATTTCTGCTGCTAAGCTAGTCAGTTATTAAGTGGATTTTGCTCCATTTCTTTGACCTTTCTTGTCACAGTTGTTAAGTGAATCACTGCAGTTGTTAAGTTAGTCACACATTTGTGAGGTGAAAGTGGTTTCCTTGTTGACTTTGCTGGTCAGACGGTCGCAAAAGGGGATCACATTATCCCAGGACACTGCAACCGTCATAAATACGAGTTGCCAAGTGTCTGGATTTTGAGCACATAACCATGGGGATGCTGCCAATGGTTGGACATGTGAAAAATGGACATAGGTCACTTTTTTCGGTGCCACTGTAACTTTGAACGCTGATCAAATGAATTGTTGTAAATTGAGGACGAGCTGTATACAATCCATAATGCCAATCCTAGAGTGTGGAATTGCTTGTATTTCAATAAAATCACTCAAAAATATCTGATTCTGGATAGGTCAAGGGCTCAGGCCATCCTGCATTATGTCTCCTCTCAGAAGTTTCAAATAAGAAAGAAACATAGAAGAAGCCAAACCTGTTATTTGTCCCCAGTTCTGGTATACAAGGAGTTCCTCCACTTACAACTGGCTGCTTAATAACTATTCAAAGTTACAACAAACTCAAAATTACGTATGACTCACCCTTGAAGTTACAACTGCCCCATCACTTTCATTGTGGTATGATCTTCAGATGCTTAGCAATCAGTTCACTATTACGATCTCATTAGTTATGTGATTGCATTTTACAACAATGTGCAGAACAGTTGCAGGAGCTGGGCATAGCTAGTCTAGTGGAGAGAAGGACCAGGGGAGACATACAAATACAGAATACGGTAGTAGAGTTGGAAGGAACCTTTGAGATGATAGCAGTGTGCCAATATTTGATGGGCTGTCACAGAGAGGAAAGGGTCAAACTATTCTCCAAGGCACCAGAAGGCCAGACAAGGAATAATGGATGGAAACTGAACAAGGAGAGATTCAATCTAGAAATAAGGAGAGATTTTCTAACAGAACAATCAACCAATGGAACAGCTTTGCCTTCAGAAGTTGTAAGAGCTTCATCCCTGGAAACTTTCAAGAAGAGATTGGACTGCCATCTGTCAGAAATGGTGTAATAAGATCTCCTGCTTGGGATGGGGGGTTGGACTAGATGACCTAAAGGTTTCTTCCAACTTCATTATTCTGTTAAGTTGAAATCACTATTATAATTTATAGCTGTTTTTTTTCCGCAAAAGAAAATGTCCTTTGGCTAAAATGAGCCCACTGCTGTGACCAGGTGCTTTGCATAACAATCACGTAGTTGCTTGGCAATTGTGGTGACTCACTTAATGAACATCATAAAAGTGGTAATAAAATCAAGTCTGGTCCCATGGTGCCTCCAATTACAACCGCAAGGACTTATGACCAAATTACAGTCCCAATTGTCGTCCTAAGTCTAGAAGACTACCTGTAACACCTTTGAATTTGAAGGTAACAGTTAAAGAGATAATAGATAATCAGAATTGGAAGGGACCTTGTAGGTCATCTAGTCCAACCCCCACCCAAGCAGGAGATCCTACACCATTTCTGACAAATGGCAGTCCAATCTCTTCTTGAAAGTCTCAAGTGATGGCACTCCCACAACTTCTGAGTTGTTCTGAGGTTCAATTTACCAGACTGTTAGACATTTAAGCTGCATAGCTCATCAAAATTACAGCCCAGCTCCTGCAGTGAAGCAAGTGTCATCAATTATTACTCACAACTAAGAATAGCAATACAAACATATGCAACAGATAGTCAAGTTTTCATACTGGAATTCCAGGCACGGATTTTTTTTCAGTGATGTCATTCTTCAAATTAAAAACAAGACAAAGCAAGCATAAAAAGAGGGAAAGCACTAAAAGATCGGACGAGTGGTAAGTCAAGGTGGAGTTTGTTTACTTTTGGCTTAGTGTTACAGGCAAATCTACCCCTATAAATATGTTATTATATTAATCCCAAACCGAGCCCCCCCAAAAATATTATGGCTAAGAGCCCTTCATGAACAAGTTCAGCATTGTTTTCTCAAAAAGGCTTTTTGAAAGGGGGTGATTTTAAACCATGTTTACATGGTTTAAAATCATCCCCTTTCAACAAGCCTTTTTTGAAAGGTGGTTTTTCAAAAAAGACTCAGTGGTTTTTTTCTCCTGCCAATAAAATGCAATTTAGGAGCTGAGCCAGATTTTACCTTAGAATGATTTGATAAAGCTGTTCATGGTTACTGAGAATAAATCAACTGATCAACATTCCTATTTCATCGATTTCTGCTGGGAACAATGAAAGGAATATCAACTAACACAATTTAAGGCTTTAATCTGAAACATTTGGGATTTCTCTCCAATTAAACAACAAATACCTCCTTGTGCAAAGTTTGATTACAGAAAGAATTGGTATATTTTAAGCATATTTTATGTGGCTAAGCATAGGACTGGAATGGAATGTGACTATAGGTAATCCTTGATTTACGATCACAATTGAGCCCAAAATTTCTGTTGTTAAGTGAATTTTGTCCCGTTTTATACAACCCTTCTTTAGTTTAGTTTAGTTTATTGTCACTGCACCTGGTACAACGAAATCAAAAACCATCTTCAGTGCATATCATGAACCATAAAAATAAACACAAACAGACATCCTTTACACTCCACACATTGAATTGAAAACCCACGACACCGCACCAACACTGCACTATAAAGTAGAATTCAATAGAGTTTCTGCTCTGGGATAGAAGCTGATTTTCAGCCTATTTGTCCTTGTTTTTATTATCCTGTACCGTCTGCCAGATGGCAATAGTTCAAAAAAAGGGTTCCCAGGATGAGATGGATCTTTGAGATTGTTTTGAACTTTGTTAAGGCAGCAGGAACTATAAAGCTCTTCCAAAGAGGGGAGAGGGCAACAATGATCTTGCCCCCATGTTTAAGTGAATCACTGCAGTTGTTAAGTTTGTGGCACAGTTGTTAAGTGAATCTGGCTTCCTTATTGATTTTACTTATCATAAGGTTGCAAACATGACACCCCCCCCGGGACACTGCAACCATCATAAATACGAATCGATTGCCAAGAGTCCGAATTCCGATCACATGACCTCAGGGAAGCTACAACGGTCGTTAAGTGTGAAAAATGGTCATAAGTCACTTTTTTCTATTTTGTAACTTTATAGTTATTGAATGAACTTTTGAGAGTCGAGGACGGCCTGCACTACAGTGATATTCTCTGCCACATGACCCAAAACTGTTTCAAACATTCGCTGTGGAAATGACATTGCCTAAGCATCTGTATTCCAGTTTAGGATTTTCTCACATGGATGTAAGAGCCATCTATTCCCCAATGGAAAATCATTTCTCATGAACGCAACAGCTGCAGAACAGATGGGGAAGGGGTAATCCAGAATAGGGATGCAGGACAAGCAAAGGAAAAAAGTCGACCTAGACTCTCAATTCAGTATCTGTTTCTCCTTCACCCTTTGTTTTAGCCGAGTTCATCAACATGCCGACCCAAATCAACTATAGTCCTCTGCAGTCTTTTGAAATTCATTCAGGTTATCCCCAAATATATTGAAAAAGAGTGCAACAGAATAATAAGAGATGGAAGGGACCTTGGAGGTCTTCTAGCCCAACCCCATCCTCAGGCAGGAAACCCTATACCATTTCAGACAAATGGTTATCCAATCTCTTCTTAAAAGCCTCCACTGTTGGAGCATTCACAATTTCTGGAGACAAGTTGTTCCACTGATTAATTGTTCCCACTGTCAGGAAATTTCTCCTTAGTTCTAGGTTACTTCTCTCCCCGATTAGTTTCCATCCATTGTTCGAGAGGAAAATCTTTGCAATAGGGCCAGTCACTCTCTCTCAGCCCAACTGAACTCACAGGGTTGTTGTTGTGAGGTAAATAGGATGAGGAAGAAGTACATGTAGTATCCGACTTATAACCATTTGTTTAGCAACTGCCTGAAGTTACAACAGCTGTTAATTTAAAAAAAAACTATCTATAATATTTTTTTATAAAAAAGCTAGGATGTTAGGATGAGACTCTTATAGGGTTCCTAATGACCCACATTTGGACAAGTGTGCCTCTTGGTAAGATTATCCTGGCTTTAAACCTCATTATAAGCAATAAATTAAAAGCAATAAATGAGTCACAGTCAACCCATATCATAAGTTTGATTGACTTTTATCTGGCTCCTATTGATTTGCAGTAGGCCATAGTTGAGTCAGTAAAACACCTGGTTCCTATGCTGGTAGTCCTCAACTTATAACCATTTCCCAACCGCCTGAAGTTACAACGGCACTGAAAAAAGCGACTAACAATCAGTCCTCACACTTATGACATTGTAGCAGCAACATGATCAAAATTTGGGCACTTGGCAACTGGCATGTATTTATAATGGTTGCAGCGTTCTGGAGTTAGGTGATTTCAATCTTCCCAGCTGGCGTCCGAGGAGAAAGTCAATGAGGAAGCCAGATTCACTTAACAAATGCAATAATTTTTTTAACAACTATGGCAAGAAAGGGCTAAATTGAGAGTGATTGATTTAAGAGCTGCCTTGCACTTAGCAATGGCAATTCCGGTCCCAACTGTGCTTGCAAATCGAGGACCCCCTATAATATGTATGTTCTCCATGCGAAGTTATTTATAAAAATAATAAAGGTGGGGATAAAAATCTGATAAATAAATGAATAGATGACTTGGACTGCCGTACAGTTACAACATTCAGCTCTCAAATTCAGCTTGGCTCCTTGCAGAGGTCCTGTTCCCATATTTCTCAGCACTATGGTGATTGCTATCAACCAACAATTTAAACTGCTTAAGAATCAAAACCAAACATTTTACTGCTGTCTGTCTGTCAATCTGTCTATCTCTATCTATCTATCATCCATCTATCCATCTACCTATTCATCTCTACATTCTTCCATCCTACCTACTTACCTACTCCAGTCCAAAGCAAATTTAGGTCTTCCTTAATTTTCCCCAAAAAATCACCATCTAGATTTCCAACATCACTCATGCAAAAGTTTGGTCTAGAGGTTAAGGCAAAAGCTAGAAAGCAGGAGGCCGTGAGTTCAAGCCCTGCCTTAGCCATGAAAGCCAGTTGGGCAACCCCTGGGCCAGTCACTCTCTCCCAGCCTAACCTACCTCACAAAGTTGTTGTGGGGGAAAGCAGGAGGAGGAAGGTGTGTTGAATTATTTGTAAAAATAATGATGGCATTAAACAAACAAATATATCACTGGCAAAGACTTCCCTATAAAGCCCTACACAGATCATATCCAATCTCCACAGTCCTTGATCTAGTGTCCCTGCAGAGACAAGTATATACACACACACACACACACACACACACACACACACACACACACACACAAAGGGAGTTTCCAAGGAAGTCTCACACATATTACTCAGGAAGCAAGCTCACTGTCACTTCACTGTGCATTAATCAGTGGTTTGGGAAGAGTGTTGTGGGATGTGTGTGTGTGTGTGTGTGTGTGTGTTTGTCTGTGAGACTGGCCAGCTGCTCCCACAATCCTTTCCTGGAATGTCCCTTCTAACAGCTGCCTGATCTAAGGCCAGTAATAGCAGCTGACAGGCCATAATTTGGAGAGGAGGGCAGACAGTGGGCAATACAAAAGGCAAAGGGGGAATGAATTAAAGCATTGATCTCCCCACCCCACCACAAATCAGGACCAATGTCCTGTCTAACTAACCCAAGCAATAAAAAGCAAAACTTTTTACAACATTGCTCGGGGCTACAACACACAGTTTGCACACAAAATGCTCCAACTTTAATCCTTGGTCCATCTGGATAGAGCAAGGAAAGTGTATTTTCCCAATTATGTCATGTGAAGCTGGATAGCATAGGGGAATTCCTGAATTTTTCAAGGGCTTTAGGTATTGAGGCGGCAGAGCAGTTAGAAGAAATCAGGAAATTAAGGAAGCAGGGTAGAATTAGTCAGGAGACGGGGGGGTGGGTGGCAGAGAGGTATCAACCATGCCCAAAAAAAGGCAACCTGAAAACATGCAGCCTTTTATCATGATCTAAAATGCCTGACAGAACAAGTTCAATAGCAAAGGAGGTGAATTCTCCTGATGTCTTTTATTGATTTTATCATTGGAAGCTTGGGCTGAGCAAACAGGACTGCTGAGTTGCAAAACAGGCCATAAATTAATTAATCATCAAAAACATATCAGAAACAGCCAACAGAAATTACAACCAACATAGCAAAGCCCTAGCACACAAATCAACTATTGTCCTAAGACAATAACAGAGTAACAGAGTTAGAAGGGACCTTGGAGGTCTTCTAGTCTAACCCCTTAAGAAGGGAACCCTATACCTTTTCAGATAAATGTTGTCCAATCTCTTATTCCCTTCAAGATTTTTAAAAGCAAAAAGAAGGAATATAAAAGTGGCTTATTTGATCAAGATTTAGAAAATATGTATGATGCTCTTTCTAGTAACTTTTAATGGGTTCCTCTTGACCAGAACTGAATAAAGCTTTAATGATTTATTTATAGACAATGTAAGGTAGGAAGCGATTATTTTGTTAAAATATAGATGTTATTTTTGGTATGTGTAAACTTGCAAAGGAGTTTCTGAGAAGAGACAAAGAGAAAATGACAAGAAATTAATTTGTGGAATACTATTTGAAAGATTAAAGGTTAAGATTTTTAATAAGTTACTGATTCTGGTAGCTCTTAATGGATTTTTCTTGACTGATGAGGCTATCTGTTTATAGATAAGAGAAACAATAGGGGAAGAAATCATTTTTATTGTGTTTTTAGAGAAAATGATAAATTATTTTATTAAAAGTAAAGGATTATGAAACTGATTTATTTGATTAGTGTCTATGTGTGTGTGTGTGTTGTGAGCATCAAAGACAATGCTCCTCTTCTTAGGAATGTTCCAGTCTTAATGGACTTTTGCTGATTAACATTGAATTATGACACTTTACAATAGCAGAGCTGGTTGGGGAATTCTGGGAGTTGTAATTCACCCATCATCAAGTTGGCAAGGTTGAGAAACACTGGTTTATAGGTAAGACATGAGACATGAGAAGAATTCTGCAATCATGTGATATGGGGAGGGTGACAGTTGTCAATGCAGGTACATGCATAAATTACTTTTTCCAAAGCCACTCTTAATTCTGAAACTTCATTAAAAAAATGGTCTGCTTGTAAATCAAGGACTACCTCTATATCTTTTTTTTTCAATTCTTATCTTTTTTATTTTTTCCTTTGAACTTTTCAATATTTTTTACTTTTTATATATATTTTAATTTTACTTAGTTTTTTATCTTTCTATATTTAAACTTCAATAAACATTATTATCAAAAAAAAAGGAACCTAAAAATCATTGAACCAGTCCAAAATGAAAGAATCAATCTCTAATCTGCTCGGAAACTCAATCACCCTCCATCTTCTGCTTCCTTCTCTCAGACTGACCTCTCCTACCTTGCAGGGTTGTTGTGATGGTAACTTTTATGGGAAGCAAAAAACACTTGCATAACCTGAAGTTCCTTGGAGAGACAGAGAGAGAAAGCTAGAAATACAAATTCTTGTGGCTTTTGTCTTATCCTGTAGAACGGGTATGTCTAACCTTGGCAACTTTTAAGACTTGTGGACTTCAGCTCCCAGAATTCTGGGAATTGAAGTCCACAATTCTTGTGGAAGACCTGTAAAACCTTCTAAAATTGGTCAAGATTTACCCTGAAAAATCAGTTACAGACTTCATCTTATCTTCAATCTTCCTGAAGCTGAAAACTAATTAAATACTAACCCTGGGCTGAAAACATTTTTTTAAAAGCCCTACATTTCTGGAGTTAAAGCCTAGCTCATATTAAGCCTTGTCTGGATTTAAGAATATTTACTGCAGCCACAAATTTGGTAGACTACATTTCCCCCCCCCCCCCNTTCCCCCCCCCCCCCTCTTCTCCTTTCCCATGCTTTCATTCTCAACAACAGCTGAACAGGGTGGGTGTCCTCATTTTGCCCAGCTGGATTTTAACCCCCTGCTCCAACCCAGAAATCTCTCCAGCTCGGAGCAAGGGGGATGGCTGGAAGGGGAGTGAAAGAGGCATAAGGTGCCTGAAGGCGCAAGGAATTCCAGCTATGTATGTGGAATGCCAAGCAGCTGAGTGGTAGTGCCAATCCAGCCAATGGGCTTGTTGGAGAAAGCTGCAAAATTCAATGGATGCCCCACAGATTTGAGCCTCTGCCAAAACCAATTAACCATCCAATTAATTAATCCATAGAGCAAAACCCCTAAGATTGCCTGAACAACATGAACTGAGGTAATAAAGCTCAACTCTTTGAATTATTTTTTTCAGAAAGGGGTTTACGGGTATGCTTGTTTGCTTATTTGTTTGTTTTTCGTCTCTTGAAGTCAGTTTTTTGACACCTGATGACCACCTGGACAAGTTCCTTCAAAATATCAAAAGTATCTTGCTTCTTCTTCTTTTTCTTAGGACTGAGAGAGAGAGAGAGAGAGAGAGAGAGAGAGAGAGAGAGAGAGAGAGAGAGGAGACTGATCCAAGGTCACCCAACTGGCTTTGTGTCCAAGGCGGGACTAGAATTCACAATCTCCCAGTTGTTGGCCTGATCATTAAGCAATTATTTGTTAAGGAATGCAAATTCTCATGCTTCTTTAAGAGTTGTTGTTTTTAACCACAGATGAATTGAAAATTAAAGTCCATTTGAAAGCACTTTTCTGGTGCCTTGTTTAATACCTACAGTTGATGGGTTAGTAATTAAGGGTTGATAATTTAATAACCCAGTTACCCAGTTCGTCATGGATGCTAAGAATTCTTCCTTACGGAATATTTTGGGTGCACCCATGTATGCACATTCCTCCTCACCGGATGTGATTTATATTCATATCCATCCCATATTTCTCTTTCAGGGCAAATAATACTGAGAAAGAGAGAAACAGAGACAGGCAGGCAGGCAGGTAGAAACAAAGGAAGAAAGAGAAAAAGAGGAAAAAGAGAAAGAGAAAAAGAAAGCACTTTAAAAGATATTAAACCTTAAATCCTTTAAATCCAAAATGTGGTTATTTCATTAACCTGAGGTACCCCACGGGAGCCAGCAAGGTTACAATGTTAGATTACTTTGTATTTACTTGCAATCTTTGCTTTTTAATGTTCTTATTTTTAATCTCGTTTCAGTGTATTAAGACCATTACACTGCGTTTAACTGTTATTGTGTTCGCTGTCCAACCGTAGACACTTTTAGTGAGATAGGTAGCTATATAAATTTGTAAAATACAGAAAGAGGAGGAAATATTAGCTAAATCTGATTACACAAACCCCATTTATACTATTTCTCCATACCTTTTCATTTTTGTTTTGAGTATACTCATGTCCTGTTTCACATACTTTCTTTGGTTTTTGTTTTTGTTTCTAATGTTTTCTTTGTTTTAATTTTAAACTTCTCACTCACTTTCATTAACACCATCCAACTTATTCTCATTCTTCCTCTTAACTGTTCCTGCACTTATTTGTTTTATGATTCATTCTCTGTATGACCAAACTACCTCACTGTAATCTACAATCATTCAGCAGCTATTCATTCTCGCTTAAGGCCCTGTCCCACTGCACCAACGGATGCAAAGAGGATGTAAAACGTTAAAAAAAGCTTGCCGTCCGTTGTAAAACGCTATGTATCCGTTGTGTACTCATTGCATACGTGTTTCATACGCTCTATCCGTCGAGCATCCGTCCACTGCGCACTGCGATTTCATCTGCGCAAGAAGTTTTGAGCTGCACAAAACTTTGTGAACGCGGATGAACTTTCCGCTGTGTACGATGTAAATCCACGACATACGAGCAACAAACGTTCTATGTCCGTTTATCATTCGTTAAACGTCCACTGTATCCTCTCTGCATCCTCTGGGCACCCTCGCCAACTCACATCCACTGCAGCTGAAAACGGAAAGAGGGAGAAACAAAAGGTAATGGAACGTCTACACAGCGTTAGTAGCACGGGAAATAGAAAGGATGCGCAGTGGAATGGTTTGCATCGATATACATCCGTGAGGCATCCCCTTTCTTTCCTTTAGGCATATGTGATGCATCTGCTTCATCCGCTATGCTTCCACTTCGCAATTATACCCCAGAAAACCCCTTCGGAGGTGTCATCCGCTTCATCTGCTAGGCTTCCTATGAACATCCGTTTAACATCCTTGCTACATACTACCCACGTCCATTCTTTTCCGTTCTTTTCCATTCTGTTTATGCAAATTTTCACCACTTTTTGGAGCGGATGACAATGGATGGAGCCACCCCCACAATTTTGCTCGTCCGCTGTGTCTTTTATGCATACGTTTTGCGTCCGTCGGCCAGTGGGACCGGGCCTTAATTACACCCAATTCAGAGGTGATATTCAGCGGGTTCTGACCAGTTCTGGAGAACTGGTAGCAGAAATTAACTGTCTTTGTACCAGCAGTTGTATGCAGTTGTACGTCTTCCAATAATGCCATACATTTCCCTGTCTTTAGTAAATATTCCACAAAGGCATTCAAATTCATCTGCTTGCTTTACTTTTTCATTACATGTGTATAACTTGCAATAGTCCATATTATTTTCCTGGGCAAATCCAACCATTTTTGATACTTTCGATTTTTAGATTTGGCACCTTCTTGCTTTATACTATTTATCTAATATTCCCTGAAAATCATTTAGGTTTTTGAGCAGCAACACGGCATCACCCACAAAAAAAAGTACAGGCCAACACCCTTCTAAAATCACTACTTGAATCCCTTTATACATTTCTTCACATTAAACACATTAAACAAATGTACATTTGTACATTAAACAACTCGCATCCTTGTCTTAATCCTTGTTCGGTGTTAAACCACTTGCTAAGTATATCCTGCTCTTAACACATCCTAAATTTTACATCCATTCAAAATACGATTACACCTATTCACTTTGTCATGTTTTCTCTAAACTCACAAATGTACAATATATGTTCCTTCTCAATTCAGACATTTCTCAATGACTTGGTGAAGAGCAAATCTCAGGTTTATCTCAAGGCACTTTCTAAATTTTGGTTGTTATCTTTGTGAAATGGCTTTCCAGACACCCTTAAGATATTACCCCCCCCCATGGTTTTTGCATTCCAGTGGTGAGATTCAATTTTTTTTACGACCAGTTCTGTGGGTGTGGCTTGGGGGGCGTGGCAAGGGGATGATACTGTAAAATCGCCAGTCAGAGGTGATATTTGCCAATTCTCCGAACTACTCAAAATTTCCGCTACCGGTTCTCCAGAATTGGTCAGAATCTGCTGAATACCACCTCTGTTGCATTCCCTCTTCAACAATAAAAGCAATAATAAAAAAAGTACATTGTTCATTTTAATCTCATTGTCCCAATGTGGAGGATTCATGGTCTTATATAAATCACCCAGAATCATGATTAAATCATCATCAAAAATAGTCCTTCCAGCATTCTCTCACCTCAATTTCATGCCTAATAATTTTATCACTTTTCTTTTGAATTTCATTCCCTAGCTTGCAAACAATTTAATTAATCTCTTCTTCACAAATTTCCCCATTTATCTAAAATTGCTCTGCCTTTTCTTGTTCTTTTTAACCTTCAATATTTCTTGCTCTCTGACTACATTTTTTGAAACTCTGTTTTTCTCTCTATGCACCTTATATACAGGTACTCCTCGACTTATAACCACAATCGAGCTCAAAATTTCCATCGCTATGCAAGACAGGTATTGAGTTTTGCCCCAATATAGACTGAATGAATGTATAGAATATGAATAGAATTATTCTATATGTTTAAATAATATTGCAATTGCTATTAGAATTTAATATTGAAACATTGAATAATGAAATAATAAAGGATAACATTTCAATAGAAATAGATGTGAAGACTTAAATAAGGGAAATATGAATTAAAGTGTTAAAGCAGGTGAGAGATGAAAGACAAAGGAAATGTCTTTTAATATAATGGTGACATGAAGAAAAGTTAAAATAGAGACAGAAATAAGATAAAAGATGAATAACAGTATACACATTTTTATATCACAAGATAAATGTAATAACAAGAGGGAGGTTTAGAAATTGAATGACGATAGTATCAGGCTTGTTAAAACAGTATGAAATAATGTTGGATAAATGTAATACTAAGTTGTATAAGTTGGATAAATGTAATACTCATGAGTAATAATGTTATTTTTATTTATACCATAATGTATGGAACCCAGGTGTCACACTGTTCACGCATTGATATATGTATGTAATATAGATGTAATATAAGTATGTACATGTAATATAAAATATAAAAAATGACCAAAAAAGTAAGTTTTGCCCCATCTTAAGACCTTTCTAGCCACAGTTGTTAAGTAGTTACTGAAGTTGTTAAGTGAGTAACATGGTTCTAAAGTGAATCTGACTTCCCCATTGATTTTGTTTGTCAGAAGGTTGCAAAAGATGTTTGTGTGATCCCAGGATACTGCAACCATCATAAATATGAGCCAAGAGTATGAATTTTGATCATGGGACCCTGGAGATGCTGCAATGATCATAACATGTAAAATATGGTCACTTTTTTTCAATGCCATTATAACTTTGAACAGTCACTAAGTGAAAGGTTGTAAGTCAATGAGTACCTGCATCTATCTCTTCCTCTCATCTCTGTCAATGTAGTTTTCATATTCATGATTTTTTTTTTGCACTTCATCATTCCACCAAGCATCCTTTTTTCATCCTTCCTATGAAAGTAACTGAAGGGATGCAGTGGCTCAGTGGCTAAGACGCTGAGCTTGTCGATCAGAAAGGTTGGCAGTTCAAATCCCTAGCACCGTGTGAGCTCCCATTACCTGCCAACCTAGCAGTTCGAAAGCATGTAAAAATGCAAGTAGAAAAATGGGGACCACTTTGGTGGGAAGGTAACAACGTTCCGTACGCTTTGGCTTTTAGTCACACCGGCCACATTGACCACATTGACAGAGACATCTTCGGACAGCACTGGCTCTTCAGTTTTGTAATGGAGATGAGCAACGCCCCCTAGAGCCAGAAATGAGTAGCATGTACCTTGTTTTGATAGTGCGCTACAGTTCTACAACCCGCTGTAGCCATTCTTTCCACATGTTTCCACACTGTTTCCACATTATTTTTGTTACATCTGTTTTCCATTCATTCTTTTGGGAGATTAATTTCTAATCCTTTCTCATGCAATCATTCTACTTTCATCCATATTCCTTTCACTTCTATCCTTTTCTTTTCTTTTGGGGCCATTTCTTTCCAGGAACTGTGCTCGATGCTATCAAATAACAGCCTGTTCCACATTCAGAATTTCTTATCATATCCTCTGTGAATTATCTCAACTGTTCTTCATAAACAGCCAAATCCATTGCTTTTTTAATGTATCCCTTTTTTCTTGGGTACACATGTCAATTTATTATTAGATCACATATTCAAAACAGATGTTTTTCTGAGCACCAAAGTGCATCTCACCAAGTGGTTCCCATGTTCATTCATTCATCAATCTCTGTGTAGCCCGATTCCTTTTTCTATACTCTTTTATTTCATTCTCAGTCATCCATTCTTGTCATCCACATATTGTTCCCTGGATACTTTCTGCTAAAATTCTGCATGTTTTTCCCAAACAAACTGTGTATCTCTCATTGCCATCATTTTGAGGGAGTGCACCATGCAACTTTCATCAACTTACGAATCTCTATTTTCATACAACCCAGAGGACCCATACCAATTCAGGCATACGTTTTAGCACCTTCATATTTCAGTTTTTATTCTTTTTCTGAACTGTTTATTTTTTTTAATGGTCATTTATCTCACGGCTTCTACATTTAAACTGTGTTCGCTGTCTTCAATCACTGGGGGTGGGGCAGCTCTATAAATATAAATATATATGTGGCTGCCCCATTTATACGGCAGTATGCGGCATCAGCCAAAAATGCTAATACAATTCTTGGTTGTAAAAATAGAGACACAGAATCAAAATCACACGAGTTACCACTTTATCACGAGAGTTACCACTTTACAAAACCTTAGTAAAACCACATCTGGAATACTGCATCCAGTTTTAGTCACCACATTACAGAAAAGATGTTGAGACTGGAAAAAGTGCAGAGAAGAGCAACTAGGATGATTAAAGGCCTGGAGTCTAAAACATATGAAAAATGATTGCACGACCTGCGTATGGCTAGTTTAGAAAAAAGAAGGACTAGTGAATGACATGATAGCAGTATTCCAGTATTTAAGAGGCTGCCACAAAGAAGGGGTCAACTTATTTTCCAAAGCACCTGAGGGCAAGGCAAGAAACAATGGATGGAAAATAATCAGGGAGAGAAGCAACCAAAAACTAAGGAGAAATTTCCTAACGGCGAGAACAAATAACCAGCTTGTCTCCAGCAATTGTGGGTACTTCATCACTAGAGATTTTTAAAAAGAGACGAGACAGCCACCTGTCTGAAACTATATAGGGTCTCCTGCTTGAGCAGTGGTTGGACTAGAAGATCTCCAAGGTCCCTTCCAGATCTGTTTTAATTGATTGATTGATTAACTCAATAAATATTATCAACTCCTCTTCACAAGATCATGCCACCGTTTTCTTAGTTTATATCTAAGACACAGGCATGAAGTATTGACTGAAATGAAAGGACTGCTGTTTTGATAGATGTACCTGCTCATTTTCATGTAGTCTCCTTGCTGCCTTTTCTTTCTTTCTTTTATCTCATGTCTCCTTCCACTGCTCCTCTCTGATTTTCAGGTAAAGGTGTTCTCACCTTGGCCAAAAGAAGTGCCTCACATTTCAAGATAGTTTTAGATACAGAGCAGTCGAAATTCTCTTCTGACGTAGTGAGTTCTAGTTGGATCCCAACAGGAAGAACAATAAAAATGTCTGCACAAGTATGAAATACAGGTAGTCCTTGACTTACAACAGTTCATTTAGTGACCATTCAAAGTTACAATGGCACTGAAAGAAGTGAACTATGACCATTTTTTCAAACTTACGACCATTGTAGCATCTCCATAGTCAGGTGATCAAAATTCAGACGCTTGGCAACCGGTTCATACTTATGACACTGGCAGTGTCCCGGGGGTCATGTGATCACCTTTTGTGACCTTCTGACAAGCAAAGTCAATGGGGAAGCCAGATTCGCTTAACAACCACATAACTAATGTAACAACTACAGTGATTCACTTAACAACCGCAGCAAGAAAGGTCCTAAAATGGAGCAGAGTTCACTTAATAACTGCCTTGTTTAGCCACAGAAATCAGGGGGTCCATTGTAATTGTAAGTTGAAGATTATCTGTAGTTCTTCTCATTTTGCTTCCAAAGAGTACATTTTTTCCCTATCTCCCATATGAACAGACCTTGCTTGTTCAAAAAGCGCTGATCAAAGCAAAGCATCTAACAAAAAGCAGTTCGCTTCACATCCATCTAACCCTTCATTTCACAATCATAGCTTTTGCCAAGTTGTTATGACGAACTTGGCTCGGCTCCAGGTACAAAATTTCCTACTTAACATAATTTGCTAGTTTCTTTTATAGATTTCTTGTCCTTCAGAATTCCACAAATACATTCCCCAAATATAGATCACGTCAGATTTTATGGTGATTTACTTGGGCTTCAGATCTGAATTCATTTAGAGGGGAAGGTCATTCTTTTCTATTTTCATTAGATCTCATGTCAACATTTACTGCAAAGGGTTTTTTTTTTTGTTACTGCAAGGCTGATGAAGATCTAAATTTCATGGCCCACAGACAAATTTGTCCTTGGCAATCTTGATTCAAAATCAGTGTTTCTCAACTTTGGCAACTTTTAAGTTGTGTGGATTTCAATTCCCACAATTCCCCAGCCAGAATAAGTGGCAGGGGAATTCTGGGAGTTGAAAACCAGACAGCTTAAAAGTTGTCAGAAATACTGCTGGAAATAAGCATGTTCTTCATCATGTCATGTATACCTTCCCCTCTTCCTGGCTAAATTTTTCATGAAAGAATATATTTGGTACATTAAATCAAGCACTTCTACATCCTGCTTGAAGCACTTACAGAAAAGATTAGTGTAGTAAGTCCCTATGACATAATACCAATTATGGGAAATTATGGTAATATTGTTTCCGATCCTTGCAGTATTATATAGATACAGAAATAATTATCTTGCATGATTTTTTTCCCGATACAGCACTTCACAAACCTGGGTAAATTAACCTCAGTTGGGGGGGAAGAAGTATTTCTTTTGAATAATGACCCAGAAACCTATCACAATAGGTTTTTAATTGACTTAAAAGATTGGCCACATGATGTAAAATATGTTTGAAAATCTCCTAAAGTATTTCCACTGAGATGAAAATTGATGAAATTACAATGGTAATTTGTTGAAATGAAAGATTCATATTGTTTTTGTAATGTAGTGATCTTTGAGTTATGACCATTCATTCAGTAACTGTTTGAAATTATGAAGGTGCTAAAGGAAGGGACTTAGGGCCACTTCTCGAAGTTCAATAAGTTGTTCTCCCTTTGCTTTGCATCTTTCGGCTGTCATAAGTAACGGGGGGAGGAGGGGGGAATGGTTAGGGGAAGTGAGCTGGAGGTGTTACAAACCAGCACTGTATTAGCTGGGGGGCGGGGTACATTCTTGCTTAGGTTTCTATACTATGCTATGCGCAGCTGCAACCCTTTATCAAACTATGTCAAGGTCAACGGACAGAAGCCTCATCACGACCTGGAGATGCCCACATGATGACATACACAACTTTTAATTGGGTGAGCCAATTGAACTATTGGGGGTGGGAACATTGCCATTACTTTGTATATGTGATTTATGCGCCCATTTTCTCAGATTCAAAATTCTTTTGTTGCTACCACTTGATTTCCAGTAAAAGATATCTTTTCTCTGATTAAAGGAGTCTAAGTCTTTCTTTCTTGGATTTTGAATGGAACACCAGCTGACAATAAGACTTATAACTGTGATGACTTCAAACCAGGAATCCTGCCCCAAATCAAGGATTACGGGCAAAGCCATTACAATCCAGTAGAGATGGGTTTTTGCAATGGTCTGTGAAAGACATAAATATAAGTCCACGCTAAGTGCAAGAATTCAGATTGACTGATCCATAAAAGATGAGCACCTGTAGCCTGTCCTTCATCTTTCACCCATCAGCTTCAATAGATGAACCTGTGTTCAGATGTTCTATATAAAGGGCAGAATATTTTTCTTCTACCTATTGAGATCTCTGCCTATAATGAAAATTCTGCCTAAAATTTACCCCATGCAGGAAGTCCAATCCAAGAACTATTTCTTGGAGAGCAGAAAAGTTGATGGCATGCACAATTCTGTATGCTCCTTCTACACTTTTTTCTCTAAAACTAAAAGTCGAAATGTTGTCGCCATTCCATTCTATTTTTCTCCACTTTTTCGTTTACCTTGGTTTTTTTTAAGTTGCAACAACTAGACCTGTATACAGTATTTCGTTTGCAGGTACACTGCAAAAAAAAAAAGGCTTTATGAGATTAGATAGCTTCTAACCATCTCTGATATGGATGTTTTTGCAACAGCCAGGCTCTGGGTCATCTCCATTGTATGCTTCACTCCAGGGGTAGGATTCAAATTTTTTAACAACCGGTTCTGAGGGCGTGGCTAGGTGGGTGTGGCTAAATGGACATGGCTATTTGAATGGGTGGACTTGGTCTCTTTTTTTTTTTGCAACACCCCCCCACTCAATTTTTTTTGAGCGTTTTTGCTCCCAGAAGGCTTCCCTGAGGCCCAGGGTTAGATCCTAACCCTAATACACACACCCCACATGCCCCTTTTTGCCTCCTGGGCCTCAGGGAAGCCATCTAGGAGAAGCAGTAAGACAGCAAGGGGGATCCCGGCACAGCTGATCATTGGAATAGCCAATGGGAGGAAGAAAAAAAAAGAAATACCTTAAGGAATGAAGGGGTGGGGGAGAATGCAGTCAGTGATGCATNAATGGGAGGAAGAAAAAAAAAGAAATACCTGAAGGAATGAAGGGGTGGGGGAGAATGCAGTCAGTGATGCATTGTGGGTGCATGCGCAATAAGGACTAACTGGGAGTGGAGGAGGGGACGGAGAGGGGCGGGGCCAGCCAGGGGCATGATTTGCCAGTTCTCCGAACTGCGCAGAATCATAACAACCAGTTTTATAGAACCAATCCAAACTGGTAGAATCCCACCCCTGCTCCACTCTCAGTTAAAAGAGTTAAAGAACAAAAGACAAAAATACTGAATGTAAGAGATTTAGGGGGATGAAGAAAGATGTTCTTTGAAAACACGCTGCAAATTAATGTTTCCAATCTCTTACTTAAATCTTCAACCAAAGTATCAAAAGAATACTGCTGATATCAAGAAAAAAAATAATGTTTAATAATAGCTGTAATGTGGAGTATGAATTCAGCTCATAACAAAGTTTTAGTCTATCTCCAAGGAATCAGACATTTTTTCCATTTGGCAGGCTGTATAATGCATTTCAGCGGGCTCCAACCTAATATTGCTGCCACTTAAAAAGAAAAAAACCTGAAAAGTCACAAAGTGGCATGATATTTCACAATAGGCCATATAAAAGCCTAAGCCAATCAGCAGCAAGATAGATATATATATATATATATATATATATATATATATATCACCAATTTAATTACACCCCCTCTTTCTGTCCAGCTCTTTCATCAGCAATTCATTTAGTTTGATGAACTGGAAGGAACATAGTTGCACAAGCAGATCTTACAATGTAAAGCAGAAGCAATCCATTTCCTAATTCCTCTACTACTATAACGTAAGGTGCCCGAATCAATGATGTTACAGGTGTTTTTCTGAAGCGCAACAGCAATATGAGAGCCTGGTTCCATCATATTGGAATAACTGATGCTCTTTTTTGACGGGGAGGAAGGGAATTAAGACAGCAAAAATGGAGCAGTCCAGGATTATGTGACTTTTCTATACATTCCTCCATGCAGTGTCATCCCACAGCAATGCCTCCCTAATTTTAGGATGACCTTTGCTTCCTTCTACCAATGGTGGCCTCAGCGTTTTTAGAAACTCCAATTCTGGATTGCTCTGAACTATGCAGGGTAACACTGTCTAGCATCAGGCAAAAAAAAAAAAAAACCCAGGGAATTCAAGCATTTAAAAAGGTTAAATTGTGGCGACTGGACTATAGTTTATTAAATTGAAATGTTCTGTCACTCATCCAAGCAACTTCTTGAGTCAAAATTGAAAAAAATTAGCTTAGGCAGAGAGTCAGAGAGTTGTTGGAATATACCAATTGCAGGGGTTTCTCCCCAAAATGTAAATGAAGACTCAATCATCCAGGCCAAAAGCATTTAAAAAAGGTTAAATGATGGCAACGTGGACCAAAGTTTATGAAACTGAGACACTTCATACATCATCCATGTAACTTCTTCAGTCAAAATGAAAATTTTACCTTAGGCAGAGAATTCACATATCCAGAGAATTCAAGACTTGAGGTTTGCTATGGCTCACTCAAAAAAAATTCCAGAAAAGAAGGTCCCTAAAAAAAATTCCCCACCTGTTTTTTTTTTCACTCCTGGTGGTTTTTCTTCACCCAAAAAAATCTCCCCATCAAGCATTCCAAACAAAGATTTAAAGCATCTGCCTCATTTTGGACACAATAATTTTCTCAATCTGAAAAACAAGAGAGCCCAGAATGCTGGAGGGTTAAAGAAATGCCGACATTTATGAACTGCAGCAGAAATGTCCAAAGTATTTTGCATATTCCAGGCTAGACATAATGGCAGGAGCCATATTTGTTTGTTCACATCTGCTATAATTTATCTACAAATCGTGGAGGGAGACGGATGTAATTTTAGTCTCAAGAGGATCGCATGGGGGCAAGAAACTCGACCCCTCCCCAACCCCCCAAATTCTCCACAAACAGCAGTGCCTCAGCATGAGAAGGAAGATACTGGGAGAGAACAAAAATTATCTAGGGATGATAAATCAATGGAGGGGAAGGAGAAGAACTATAGGTAGCCTTCAATGTACGGCCAGTTGCTTCGTGACCATTCAGTGTTACAACGTACCCCCTAAAAGGTACTTGAGGCTTAGACTTGAAGTTCAGACAACCAACCCTTCCCTCCCCCAGTCATGTGATTGCATTCTGGGCACTGAGCAACCAGCTCGCATTTACAGCCATTTGCAGCATCCCTCATTCACGTGGCTGTGATTTATGACAATTGTTTCCAAAACCCGGCATTTATAAGACACTGGTGAAACAGGCCCAGCAGTGGCTACATTTGGTGTGGCGCATGAGAAAAGTACGTCTTCCTCCCTCTGTCCTTAGCACTTTCTATAGAGGGACGATCAAGAGCCTCCTGTCCTATTGCATGACAGTCTGGTGTGGAAGCTGCTTTGGAGAGGAAGGCAGTACAGAGAGTGGTGAGGATGGAAGAAAAGATTATAAGTATTTCACTCCCTTCTATCCAGGACATGGAACATAAGCGATGCTTGAGTAGGGTCCGCAGCAGGGGTGGGATGCTACCGGTTCTGCCCGGTTCTATAGAACCGGTAGCTCTGAAGAGCAGCAGACACCGAACCAGTTCTGTGTTTGCTGCTCTTTGGCCCACCCGCCCGCCTGTCCTTTATTTCCTGCTTTCTCAACCTCAGCTGCTTTGCGTGGCACAGCTGAGGTTGAAAAAGCAGGAAAAAAGAGGCTTTTCAAATGCTGTGCATCTGCGCAAAGTGCTTTTCAGCTGTCCAGGCAGCACACCTGTTGTTTTTTTACACACATACGCAAAATGTAGTCACCAAACCGGTAGTAACACCAGGTGAATCCCACCCTGGTCCGCTGGATTGTCTGGAACACCACATTTCCTGTTTATGATCTGTTTATCTTGTTACCTTTTAGAGTTGAGTTGAGTTGAGTTGAGTAGAGTAGAGTAGAGTAGAGTAGAGTAGAGCAGAGCAGAGCAGAGCAGAGCAGAGCAGAGTAGAGTAGAGTAGAGTAGAGTAGAGTAGAGTCGAATTAAAATAACACAGTTAAAACAGTTGGAAGGGACCTTGGAGGTCTTCTAGTCCAACCCCCTGCTTAGGCAGGAAACCCTACACCACTTCAGACAAATGTTTAACCAATCTCTTCTTAAAAACTTCCAGTGTTTTGGGGAAGGGGCTTCATGGTATCCGAAGCAGAACATCCAGATTCAGTCACAGTTTTGTTCCATATAGCATCAACCTTGTGAATCCTCAAGTTTCCTCTTATCACTATGTATTCAAATGGACAGTGATTGATATATTTGTGTGTGTATGTGTGTGTGTGTGTAGCATGTGTATGTGTGTTATGTATGGGTATGGGCACATACATACTTTCTTTTCACAGCAGGCAACATAATTTCATTTTTAAAGTGGGCCAGTGAGCTCACAGTAAAAAATGACAATAAAGGTTATCTTATCTTATCTAGCTTCCAGTTTCAGGCAAAAACTCCCCATTAAGGATAGTGGGTTCACTTAACAACTGCCACATTTGCTTAACAATCATGGTGATTTGCTTTATGACCATCACACAAAAAATATTGCAAAATCAGATCAGTCATGTGATGACCTGCTTAATGACCGGCATGACTTGCAGCCATAAATCCAGGCTGAATTATAGGCTTAAATCAAAGATGGATGGAGGCCATTTCAATTCTCTTCACTTGCTGGTATCCTTTGAAAGACTACACATCTGAACTGCTATGTGGACTTCAACTCCCAGAATTCTCAGCAAGGATATCCATGGAGCTGGGAGGCATAAACGGGTCCTAATGGTGGCTACAGCTATGAAATCAAAGCCTCGTTTTATGTGCATCTCTTTAATTCCACAATGATAACTATCATCTTAATTTTGTTTTTTAATTATTCTCCCCACTCCTCTGTGGGGATGCCCTGATTCTCAGCAATAACTTTGCTGGCTCAGGAATTCTGGGAGTTGAAGTCCATACACCTGGGGAGAAATCAGGTTCCAGGGAATACTGATGGAGACCCTTCCCTCCACTGCTTTCATACAAATGGGACAGATCTCCAGTAAATGGCATCTGTTGTCTTGCCTAGCAACCTTCTAATGAGTCTCTCTCAGACATTTACCACCTGAGCTCAGTCCCCAGTTTCCAAAGATTGTTGACACAAAATGGACTTCTATTAACTACAAGTAGGGTAATCCTACTAAAGCTATTTAGTTTTAATTACATTTAAATGTCATTAGAATCAAATCAAAAGCCATTTTTGCCCTGACGTCTCCCGTTAGTTCTTGGAGAGTGACTCCCCCTTGGTATTCAAGGTATTCAAAGGCCGATTTCTACACTGCCCACCCCCCAAAAATTGGTATCTTGCACTGCCAGATCCTGGAGCTTGTAGCTGAGAATCTACAATCTGCCTGAGGCAGGGGTGGGCATCTATGGTAATTTTACAACCTGTGGAAATCAGAATGCAGCAAATACTGGTTTGTTTGCTCTTTACCTCAGATGAGAGTCTGTGGTCACTAAAGGAATGGTTATAAGTCGAAGACTATCTGTAATAGTTAACTAGAATGGCCCTGGGGAGATTCAGGTTTTAGCTCCCATTTAGCCACAGAAGCTCCCTGGGGGACTTTGGGCCACTCTCTTGTTACACCTAATCTTGTGAGGGTGCTGTGAGATAAAATGGAAGGAAGGTGTTCTGTATGCAAATAACCGGCTTCAAATAATGCATTCCCGTTGGCTGCTAAGAACGATAAGGGATTGGTTCCTTTTGAACCAATCCCTGCAGCCGCGGGAAGGCGGCAAAATTAAA
>BHFT01042071.1:62910-77626 GCA_004320025.1 Laticauda laticaudata | reverse complement strand
GGTTTTCATGAGCTGTAAGCCATCATCATCACAATTATGACAAATCATGGCTTGATCTATCTTGCTTTGCATGTAATGAGTCTATCTATTAGTTTCACCTTTTAAGTTGCTTTACTGAAATAAATGACCTTTTGCACAATATTCTAATTTTTTGAGTTTCACCTGTATATCCCTATTTTATTATTTATATAGATGAAGTATAGGTGGCATGAAAGGAGTAATCCCACCCACTTTTCTATTGAATGTTTTATTTTATTTCATTCTTTAGTTTTTTTGCTTGTTTTTCTATTGTGCATCCTCCAAAATCACAACATTTTTGAGCTGGACAGCGTACTAAATCTAGCAAATAGTTAAACAAATAATAAATAAATAAATCTTGTCTTAAAAATCATTAGCTGTGCTAGGAAATGTGTGTGTTTATTTTGCTTGGTGTAAATTAGTGACTTTTATTGCATCATCATCTATAACCAAATGCAACACTTTTATGAGGTATGAGTGTGAAATAAAGACTATTTATGTGTGTGTATGTGTGTGTGCATGTGCATGTGCACGTGAATGTTTTCTACATGAGGTGGACTCAATCACATTAAACATAGGTTTAAAAACCAGAGTGGTTTATCTAATACTTTGGTTTTAGCTTGGCATACTGGGTGAACTTAACCATTTACAGCTTATTAAGTAAATGATAATTGTACAACCATCACTAAATGCAGTATCGGATGCCATTGCAGTTTTGCTTCTCATTTCTCTTTAAAATGCCTGGTTCTAATTGCACCAAAAGAACAAACATTCAGTTGCTATAAAGACTGTTGAGAAATGTTCTGGAGAAATACAGTACATATCTTGTGAGTTGGGAGATATTATGCAACAACACTCTGGTAATTCATTCTTTGGATTAGGCCATTTATCCTAACTGTGAGAATCTTGGCAAACATTGGGTGCACTCAAACTACAAACCTAATCCTTAAAAACATATTCCCTTCAGATGTAATATAAAGTGTCATTCTCTTTGCAGCTACAGTAAGTCAAGTAAGTGATAGGTGCATTTTCTGAAAAAAAAAACTTGTTTGTAGTCATTACTAGCTGGTTATCTAACTTCATACAAAGTTCACAACCTGATCAAAGTACATTTTTATTTGCTCATTATTTTGTTAGGACACTAAACAGAATTGTGGAAACAGCGAGCCATATTGCATTTAAATAAAACCCATTCAAGTAATAATTGTGACAAAAAGATTTAAAATTTAACTGCATATTGCTGTATAGAGGTCAAATTGCCTAATCATCCAATTAAGAATAGGAATCTCTCTTCTTTTTGCTTCCAAGTTAACTTAATTCTAACAAGAATGCAGTGGAAGAATTCACTTACCTAATAATGAATCAGATTTCAAAGAAATGTGAATTCAATGCTGCCTTTGGGCAAGTACACATAAGTTGGAATTATTGATTTAATTATAGTTGGGCCAATTTATCAGATTAAATTCTTATGTAATAAACCAGTCCAAGTGGTAACTCCCAGTGCTGATTGATTTCCCCCACCTCCCCACCCCAACTATCAGCATGCAGAACATTTGCAAATGTTGGCATTGCTTAAATCACCTCATTTACATTTTTTTAAGTGTTAGCTTCTTATAAATGCATTTTTAGCGATGCAACTCACTATTGTTCAAGTGAGCATTCTCTAAATATATGTTAATATATCAATAATGGTGTAATGGAAAGTTAATTTTCAAAGAGGGATTTAGAGCAGGGGTATCAAATTAATACTGTCACATCATCATGTGACATATCATGACTTTCCTCCCCCCTTTTGCTAAAATGGGGTGGCCATGAGACCAGCGTGTAATGCATCCAGGCTGCAAGTTTGATACTCCTGATTCAGGGAAACGGTTAAAGGCATAACAAGAGTAGGGATGAAATGAATGCTATAATTTAAGGAAGAAGAACAGAAGAATATATGTGGAAAGACAATCTTCAGTTTGAGCTAAACATTTTTGTAACTTTATGGATATATCCATGAATAGTTTTAGAGGGGAGATACATTCAATTCCATTCAGATCTATATGTCAATATCTAGATATCATCTAAACTTCCAACTTTATATGGCTATGATTCTCTCATTTTCCCTGTACCAACAGGAGAAACTGGATTGCTGTGGTCCAGGCAGCACCAACAAAGTGGTGATTTGCTAATGAAGAAGAATAAAAAAGGAAACAGAGCAGAGAGAAAAGTGGAAAGAAAAAAAGGGCAAGGGAGATAAAAGGAAATGAAGAGAAAGACAATGAAACTGAGTAAAATGACCAAAAATGAAAATGCAATCACCTCCATTATTATCCACTTATCTTATCTCAGCTCTAAGTCAAGAGAGACTAATGGCTATTACTGAGTAGGCATTTAAATGAAGTAATGTGTATCAAAGATTGGAATTGGTGATCCTGGGTCTACCAAATATTACAGAACTCGCAAACGTCTGCCCAAATGCCAAGGTGAATAGGAATTGAAATCCAACACTTGAAGGGCTGTAGGCTTTCTACTGTTTGAGCATTTGAAGGCTTTCTGTGACATTGCTTCTTATCTATTTATTTATACCATTATTTACTTTTGCTTAATTCTTATGGTTATAGTAGAAAGCAGTGATTAATCTGTTGATAGGGTCATGTAAAAAAAAAATATGGGGACCCAAGTCCATTCCTTTGTTAAAACTAATAGGATGGGGTACCAATGTGCTGGCCCAACTTCTATCATTCCCTTTATGGAGAATAGTAGGTTAGGTTGGTCATGATTGTACATCATTTTTACCACTATTTCTCCTTAACTCATCTGTTTGCAAATTGAAGACCTCTTGCAACACCAAGGTACACAGAGAAGAAAACCACATCCACTTTCCCAAGACAGTCCATTTAATCTTACTAATATTAAATATTATGTTTGAATAGTACTTTTGGCCTCAGGTAAGCTTGTCAAGCATTTGAAAATCGATGCTTAATAGAGATTATTTTTCCTTAGCTACAGGAAAATTACTATAACAATGACTTTTTTATAATTGTACAGCAAAAATAAAAAATAAATTCTTACAGACTTACTTGACTCTTTAGCGCTGTTAAAATGCATTAATTCAAAAAGAGACTTTGTTATACAGTCAGAGAAGTCAGATTTTCTCAAGCCAGCATAATATCCATATTCAGATATTATTCAATAAGTGATTTATAATATTAGGTGTCATTTATCCAATGTATTCATACAGTGCTATGCAAAGGCATCAAACTATATGGTAGTAAAAATAAATTAGAACTATATTGTCAAAAAATGGTTGATAGCTGGGGAAGAATGAAAAGTTATAGCTGCCATCTTGAATATTTGAAATTTGAATTCAATTTGAATTTAAAAAATATTTTAAATCAGTCGGCATTCACAAAAGTGTTACAGTTCTCACACATAGATATATGTACACATATGCAATGTTGACATTAATAGTGCCATTTACAAAGTGCAAAATCAAATAACTTATTTTAATGAAAAGCTATTTTATTAAATCACAGGTATCCAGAGGAACATTTAGTTTTCTTTTGGCTCGTAAATCTTGAGTACTGTAATTCAGTGTTTCTCAAAACTGTGGTCTAGCCCCCCCCCCACGCGCATGCTCTCAGTAATCTACCAAATGAGAATTATTTGCCAGCCTATGTTGAAAAATAATACAATAGTAAAATCCCATCAAATAACTGTGGGAAATGATAGTTACAGAGAATGTGTCAATACTGATAGGCAGTATGCATGTGATACTTCCTTTTAGCAGTTCTGTGCTGAGATAAGAAAGAATTTGAATTTTTCAACTTCCTAGCACCAGTGAACAACTAACTTCCAACTAAGCCATAATGAGATTTGCTTAGTTCTGATGTGAAATATAGTAGGAATTCAGTCATTATGTCTAATTTACCATAAGCTACTGCAGTGTATGAATCTAGCCAATAATGGGTTGTTAGTTGGAGTTAAAGAAGCTATCCTATTGTGCTATGTTAGTCCAGTTATTGAGTTTATTCACAAGATAAAAATTAGGTCCAGGAAAGGGACAATACTGTTAGGTTTTGGCCATGCATGATTCTTTAAGATTGAAAAAGACTCTCTTCATTTTACAAAGGTTAGAGTAAGAGTGACCAGGAATTTCTTTCAGGTGAAATCCCTAATTGAGAAGTAATAGGTTGGCTCTGGAAGGTTAGTGAAAATTATTGCAATCCTGACAGCCATTATTTCAAATTCTGTGATGGCAAAACTCTTGTATATAGCCAAAAAAACAAACAAACCCCAAACAAACAAACAAGCACTCATGTGCACCAAAAACACATGAATATGGCTTAAATTCTATGAAACAATGCAAATATTAAATATAATAATAGTTTTCCAGGGATTCACGATTCATTTTATATTTTTTACATATTTATATATATTTATATATTTTATAAGTTTTTACATGATCTTATGTAGGCCATAGGATATACAAACAATACATGTTCTCCTGACTAAAAGATAAATGCATGTTGCTATAATTATTAATTATTCAAAGAGTTCATTTTAATACGATGAACTTCGTGACATATGCCAGATTCACTCATTTGATACAACTTGTCTCTTGATTTATTGCCTCTTGATTTATTGCAATGTGCAAGCATGACTAATAAAGTGCAAGATGTCATATATTTTTCCAAAATATACATAACTATACATTAATGAAATATTCAGTTTTCATGCATTTTTAAAAGCTTTTTGGGATCCCTGCTTGCAAGGTTATCAAACCAAGCCATCAATAGAACATAACTGCCTTGAGGCCAGAGGAAGCTGTGCTTCCTCCTTATTAAGGCGAAATCAAGCTTTATAGTCTTCCTTTTCAAAGTTTTATGTGAGGGTCCCACCAATTTTTGTCTTTTCCACAAACATTTTTTGTATTTTAAATTATATCTGCAATTGGTTATATAACTCTTGTCTGTCAATCTGCATGAAAAGAGCATGTTTCAGTATTTAGTGTTGGCTGCAGCTGGAATAAAAGAAAATAGTAGCTGTTCTGTGCAGAAAAAAAATTAAGGCATTAATAGCAATTGCAGTTAGACTTGTATATTGCTTTATAGTGCTTTATAGCCATCTCTAAGTGGTTTACAGAGTCAGCATGCCTCCAACAATTTGGGCCCTCATTTTACCCATCTCAGAAGGGTGGAAGGCTGAATCAACCTTGAGCCTGATGAGATTTGAACTGCCAAATTGCAGGCAGACGGTAGTCAGCAGAAGTAACTTGCAATATTGCACTCTAATCACATTAAGATGTAACCTCTGTGTATGTACATGTCAATATGTGATTTATTATGTATATGTTCTATGTAGTCAGACTTCAACAAGAAATAGAATGTTTCGTTTTCCATGTTTACATATTTGCCATATACATATATATATATCATAAAAATATCTGTCCACTTCCAGGGGGAAAAAGAATTGAAATATGACATTGTCTGCCAAAACACCACAAGGAAACTTTTATAAATCTAGCTTTATATTTTTTTATAAATATGGGTTACTAAGTACCCATAATATACTGCACATTTAATAGACTATAATTGAATAGCAGGCATTCAAAAATATACATTAATTTAAATTGTAATATTTTGATATTGATGAAATTGTTACCAATATTGCAATGATTGTGTCATTTGTGATTTAACTAAATGTGGATCTTTAAAATTGGGATTATTACCATTTATGTGTTTCATAGGTTTACAGAATGTTGAAACATAGATTTCAATGTATTGTGGCTTGCAAGTGCAGTGTATTAAACTGCCATCCTAAACATTAATTAGCAAGATCCAATCTGGGTCAGTCACTGGGACCAGAGGATTTGTTTTCTGAGCTTTCGGACTCATGCTGGAGCCCATCCTCAGGAAGCTTATCTCTGGCAAAGTGCGTTAATTAGCAAGTGAATTAATTAGCACTAAATGTTCTGAACTAAATGAGTTTTGGTTTTGAACAGATATGTATAAGATACATAAAAATGTACTGGGAGCATCAGCCATAAACAATGATTATTCAATGATTGAACAAATACTTCCAATTACAAACACCTTTTTTATTATACTTGGCTGAAACTTCACAAAAGCAGGAAACTGGAAATTCAGAGGCGTGGTCTATGGTATGGAAAGATATACAGTATCACATATCAGATCTGAATGCTTCATAAATGGATGGATTGAGGGCATTTGTGCCCCATCTTTCCTTGCTATCACTGGTTGGCCTTGAAAAAAACAAAAGAAAAATGTGGAAGCATAGACTTGTGGTACGTAAATGTGGCATAGGGCATTGCATGGCAACATTGATGATCATGAAGTAATTTTTTAAGGCATATTTTAACTTTCAGTATTCTAGTGTGCAGGTGCTTGGTCTATTGTGACACAGTTTTTAGTCTTGATTTAGTGTGGACTTTTTGATACCTGAATTTGAAAATGGATTCACTAGTGTGTTAAAAATATTTCCTTCCCACCAATCTGTTTTCTTGCAATTTATATATGGGTGTCCGGGATGGAAGCAAGTAATGAAATATGTGTTAAGATATAAGTTTCACCCTTTTGCAATTATTTTGTGAAGTTGGATGTGCATACCAAATAGAACTTGCATCATGACATTATGGCTCAGTTAATCATTCCGATGAAACCTTGTAGACATTGTTGAACTTATCTGCAATAGACAGAATTAATGATTTCACTTCAGCTTTATAACTCAAACAATAAATGCAAGTAGCATGTTTGTTTGTCATAGCAGTGGGACATACCATAATGATAGCCAATCTTTGAGATATCTAGAAAGGTGATCTCCTTGTATTCAAAACTTCTGAATCTCCTACAGCAACTCTTCAGGTTCAAAACATAATTCTTCCCTTGGCTTCTTGAGTATATAATTAGTTAGGTAATGTCAGACAGTCTTTTGAGTACAGTTAACCCTGTTAGATCAACATTTCACAAAGATTGGAATATATAGGCACTACAGAAAGAATTCAGTGAATTTATTCTGCCACATAGAATCCATCTGCAAATTAAAACTGCGCACTTCAAACTTGAGGCTTCATTCTTTGTATCTCTTTGCTGTTCATTAAAGCAAGCCCTCTTTTATCCCTAGGCTGAACTAAACCTGAAAAAAAGGTGAAGCTGATTTAAGATGTATTAATTTCAGTGAACTGATACCAGCCAATGATCTCTGTGATGAATGCAAGCTAGGTATCACCACCTTGATTGCTGGATGTTAATATAAAAAGGTAAATTGTGATTAAAATTCAAGCAACTCCTGGGGACTACCTGACCAAGTTTATGCACTTTTCTCCTCAACAATGCAGAAATAAACCAAACTTTTAGCTGCTTCAAGACATATCAACTTTATTAGGGCAATAGTTTTCATGAACAAATTGGTGTCCTAGTAAAGTTACTCAATCTGGAAGATACTATCAAATTCTATGTCTACTTTTTCACATAGGTTAACCAAGTATCTGCGGAGATTCTCAGTCATCCAGGTCATAGTTGTCTCAAAACTGCTTTTTCAAAAGTCAACCAGACATTTTTCTCTTTAAGGAAAAAGAATGAAATATTTTTTTTCTCATCCAAGAAATTTAACCAGTTGTGATGGTGTGGGGGTGGTGGAAAGATAGGTACTGATAGATGAGATTAAATGTTGGTGGAATACAAGAATAGGTTTTGACTAGATGTGGTGGGAATGGATGGCATTTCTTTGCAGACATTAGCACTCTCTGTGGCAAGTTTGAGGTGTTTATCTTTGCCCTTGGAGTGCAATTGGTTGTGGAAACTTGTTGACATTGCCGTAAGGGCTGCATTGTAGACGGGAGATAGGTGATGTCTTCTCTCCTCCTCCTCTGTTGAGAGAGAACATAAATGGCCTCTTTTACACTTCTTTCAAACCAGTGATCCTCTCTGCCCAGAAGGTAGACTTTGCTGTCTTCAAAAGTGTGACCTCTGTCTTCAAAATGCTGATGGACCACTGAATCTTGTCCTTTTGAGTTTGATCTTTGTGAAGTGGTTGTTTTGTTTCACCAATGTAGAGATCTGAATGTGTCTTACTATACCGTATTGCATATGCCACATTGCTGTTTGTGTCTGGGTATTTTATCCTTGGGGTGGGCAAGCTTCTGTCTTAGTGTATTCTTGGGCTTAAAGTGTACATGTATGCTATATTCACTGAAAATTCTCCTGAGCTTTCCAGATATGTATGCAATGTGTAGAATGACAAAGTTGCTACATTTGTTCTTCTCTTCTTTGAATGTAATGAATGTAATGGAGGAGCTCTGCTGAATCTTTTTCTGGATTTGCACAAAATCAATGGGAAAATCAGATCATTTAATAACTGCAGTGATTCACTTTACAACTGTGGCAAGAAAGTTCACAAAATGGGGCTAATTCACTTAACAATTGTCTCATTTAGCAACATAAATTTTGGCCTCAATTTTGGTCCTAAGTTGGGGACTACCTGTCCTTAAGAAGGCAAAGTTGGCCAGGTGCATCAGCTGAGAGTTCTACATTGCTATGGCAGCAATGGTAACTACAGGTAGTCCTCAACTTACAACAGTTCATTTAGTGACCGTTCAAAGTTACAACTGCACTAAAGTGACTAATGATTGTTCTTCAGTTACCTTTGTGAATTCAAAATTTAGATGCTTAGTAATAGATTCATATTTATGGGACCTGTGATCTCCTTTTGCAAACTTCTCACAAGCAAAATCAACAGGGAAGCCAGATTCACTTAACAACCGGGTTACTCTCTTAACAACTGCAATGAATCACTTAACAACTGAGGCACAAAAAGTGCATCAAATGGGGCAAAACTCGCTTAACTAATGTCAGTGTTTGGGCTGAATTGGGGTCATAAGTCAAGGACTGCCTGAATGGGGCAAAACTCATTTAACAACCGGAATGTTTGGCCTAAATTATGGTCGTGAGTTGAGGGCCACCTGCATTCATCTTTGGCTTCTTAGCAGTTTTCTTCCAATTTGGAAAAAAAGAAGCAGCAAGGGAACAATGGATAAAATTAGAAGCAGGAGAATCTGTCAGTCTGGATCCCCGTGTCATTCTTTCAACGGGGAGGCTGCTCGGCTGAAGCAGCTTCGCCTGGCAGCCTCCAAAGCAACCCGCAGCCCCCTCAGGACAACGCAAGTTCAAGGCTAGCGAAGCATCCACCTAAATGGCAACCAGCGGGGGTGGGAGGGGGGCGGAGGAAGCGGCGAAGTTTCCAGAAAAAAAGCAAGCCAAAAGGTAAGGAGCAGAAAGGTCGAGAGAAGGAGCGTTGCGCAAAAACAAACTCCTTTTGCCTTCCTTTTTTTCTCTCACGCCGGGCCGGCGCGCGATGCGGGAGGCCAGCAGCCCTCGCGGGTGCGGAGTTTTCCCGAGAGGTCACGTTAGGAAGGCAAACGCAGCCTTTAATTCTACTTTAACCGCCGTCGGACCCTCTTTCTCTCACACACACACTCGAGAGAGAGAGAAAGGTGTGGGCGAGCCTGTCTGCTCCACGCAATCCGTTTTTAACCATCAAAAGGTGCCCGAGTCCAACTTGAACGTCACCTTTCCCCCCCCCCCNCCCCCCCCCCCCCGAAAAAAATCCCTCAAAGCCTGCACGCCGATGCCTCCACCTGGGCGTCCGGCGAAGAGGCAAGGGCGCAGGCGCGCGAGGGACAAAGCCTCTTCCTCCCCCCCCCTTTCCCATCCCACACAAACTCCGCTTCCCTCGGCCAACTGCTCTCCTCGCTCCGTAACTGTCGCTTGGAGAGGAGGAGCCAAGGGGGAGGAGTGCGGGCCGTGGGTTGGGAAGTGCTACGTGTCTTTTCAGCCCTTATAACCTACTACCCCCTTTTCGTTCACTTCAGCTGGGAGCCAGCCGCCGCTTTCTCGCTGTCCGTCTGTTCGTCGCTCGCCGCCGCCGCCGCTTTCTTCCTTTCTGGCTCGCCTCCCTCTTTTTTCCGCTGCTGAGAGAACCGTCGGCGCTGTCCAGGACGCGCGAGCCGCCACCATGTCCGAGATCAAAAAGCAAAAGGTGGTAGGTAGCCCCTCCGCCGAGTTTTCCAACCGCCGCTCGCGGCACCCCGCTCCCCTCGGCGGTTACATTCCCTTCCCCCCTCCCCCAAACGGCTCGCGTGCGGAGCCGCGCAGATCGATCCGCGTGACGCGCGCGCATCATCATCATCATCATCTTTACCATCCTCGCTTCTCCGGCTGCTGCCTGATTGGCTGGCTGCTGCTGCGCGCGGCCCCCCTGAGNTGACCCCACCCGGCTTTCTCAGGATGGGGACTTCTGCCGCGTGGAACAATTAACCCTGGGGCCCGCGGGAGTTGGGGAAACGGGTGGGATTTTTTTCCTGGTGGGGGTTGAAGCCAGAGACGATGCCGGGCATAAATGAGACTAATGTCACCTTTTTTGCAGGTTTCTTAGGGATGCCAAGCAGTTTCAGATCCGTGTGTAGATTGTTATTCAGGACAGTCCCCACTTCTAAGAAGCCTTGCATTGAGTTCACCCAGTGATCATTCCAAAATAATTGTGGGTTTTTGGTTTTTTTTAGGCTGAAGGGCTTGAGGCTTATAAAAAGCCCTTGGGTCGCCCGCTTCTTTTGCTATGTGCCAGTCAAAGGAAAGTCTGCATTGGCCCTTTCATAGCTTCCTAAAATTTCTTTAGGCTAAGCCGGTTTTCCTGGGGAAAACAGATTTCCCCAGATCTGTTGGAGGTGCGCATGCCTAGAAGTCCCAAAGTAGATGGAAATTGTGACATCTGAAAGGTTGGACTTTCTGTTCCTTGCTCTGCTTCTTTGCAGAGATATGAGAAAGGCACGAACAGCAAGTTTTACCTCATGGGTTCAAGGTTTCTGAAAAGTTTCTATGTCGGCTTCCTCTCAAGCAGTTATATTTGGAAGTGTGTTTTTCCAGCTTGTAGGATCACTAGGTCCATGCTTAACGGGTAGTGTATTTTATTTTGGTTCTGGCTTCTCATCAGGTGATGGCTTTAAGAAACATTAATGTAGCAATGTCTGAGGTTCCTCTTATTCCATTGAATTCGGAGATATTTCTTTTCCAAATCTCTCACGCAGACAGACACACAGATGTGTGTGTCTATGTGTGTGAGAAAGGGAGGGAGGAGAATAGAGCCACTGCTTTAGGTTATTTTTTTCCAGTGGAGCTACACCCCCTAAAATGGAAATTGCCAGTAATATTAATCCATTTGTTCCTTTGCTCATCCATTCACGTTGGCCAACACTTTTAAGCAAACAGTAGTAGATACCTCTGAGTTTCCTTCCTCTTTAATGTGTATGTGGTTGATTACATATCTATTTTGTCTTTCACCTCAGAGCTTTTTTTTCAAAAGAAAAAAGAAAGAAAAGAATGGAAAACAAAAATGCTGGAATAAATAAATAGCAATTGGCCAATAAGGAAGCCCCTATCCCTGCTAGAATAAAGCAGCTTTCAATTATTCTTTCTCCAAGAACTAGACTAGAGCAACAGGGACTTTAGCAGCTGATCTCCAGCATTTTAACAGATTTGTTTTCATCTGCATTCTTTCTGGAACTGGTGCAGAGGTGGTATTCAGCAGCTTCTGACCAATTCTGGAGAACTGACAACAGAAATTTTGAGTAGTTCGGAGAACTGGCAAATCCCACCTCTGACTGGAGATTTTACAGTATCCTTTTCCTGCTACGCCCGCCAAGCCACGTCCACAGAACCTGTAGTAAAAAAAATTGAATACCACCACTGAACTGGTAGGATATCTAAGTAACACGCATTCAGTCCAGAGGCGTGGCCTGTGGCAAGTTTTCCAGTTATGGGACGTCTATTTTGTAATGCTGTGGTTTATTTAAATTAAAAGTATTCCGGATGTATTCAGTCGTTATATTTATACATGACTGCACAGTGTTTGTTTATTCCTGTTCTTTTAGGACTAAGGAGCAATTTCTTTGCATTGCACTTGGAGTTTAACCTCTACTTCTCTTTTAAGCCCTCTGAAAGAAGACATAATAAAGTGCTGAGCTAGAAGTAAAAGAAAATTTTAAAGCAAAAAGTTTTCTAAAAAAACAAACAGCAATTATTGTTTTTTGCATAATATATTTTTTATTAAAATCATACACACATTTGATAAATGAAATAATCAGAATTCAGATTCTGCCTTTTGTGCAGTAATTCAAGATGATATAACTGAGGAGCCCAACCTCCAAGTTTATCTCCCCAACAATTCTTTGACATCAGTTATACCGAGTAACAATGCCTAGTCTCAATATTATCCCAGTTAATTTCTTGGCTGAGACAGGATTTGATCCCAAGTCTTTTGAGCGTTAGTTAAAAATATAATTCTGTATTCACATAACTGTTTGAAGTGTACTATGAATTTAAAATAAAAAAATAATTCTATGAGCCATATTTACCTTTGTTCTGGATTAATGCCATATTTACTTTGTGGGATGGTCAGATAGTGATGCATGTTCTTATAGATAAATAGTGTAAACAACTACTGTTTTACAAGGTACATGTTTTAAAAAGATTTGTCCATAAATTATACATGCCCTGTACAATTTTTAAAACATAGTTCCAAACATTAGGCATGGAAATAACCGTACTGAAAAAAATATTTTGGGTGTAATGTAATAAAAATTAAGTTCCATCACTAATGTTTAGTTTTGTTTTTAATCCAATCCCACCATGGAACAAAAATAGTTTGAAAATTATACTCAATTTTCTCTGGCAACTTTATCATTTATGCCACCTGTATCACTTGGCAAATAATTTTTTAAGTGCTTTCTAGATAAGGGATAAGAATATTTAAGTAAACTTAAATCAGCATATGTAAGTGCTATGAAAAAATGCAGTTGAAAACAATTTTAGTTTTGGTTGGTTTCTGCTTCAGATCAATTTTCTCTTGGGTATACTGGTGATTATTGTCCAGGAAGCTCTGTTATTTTAAGTGTGATGTACTTTCCTGCAAATACCTGTGGTGGTCTAGACCACTTGTAAAGAAATGCCTGCAAAGTTGACCAGGTTTTATTATGCTGCCAGAATAATGTCTGAATATGACAGCCATGTTGGCAGCCTTGGGTGAAAGAATAGTAGATTCAAATGAAGGTCTTTATCCACCAATGGATTTTTGATGTTCTTTTGGGGCAAGGAAACAGTAACAGACAGAAAGCAGCAACAGAAATACAACACATAATAACATCCACAATTGAACATAATATGAATAAATAGTATTTAGGGACTAGAAATTTTGTTGAATCTATAATGGGAGCAAAGTCATACCTATACCCTAAATTTTACAATAAATAATATGTGTTCAGACAAGGAAAGGAATAAGAGAGGACGTAAATAGGAATAGGAGAGGAATAGAAGACGACATAAATATAGAAGAAATATATTCTGTTTGTCACAGAAGGATATTGCTCTGTTTTGTACAATATCAATTGGGGGGTTTCATTACTGTTCTGTTTTGTAACCTTTCTTCTTTAGAAAGGCTCTTTGCCTAGAAATAAATCATAGAGGGAATCTCTTAGGACTTACTGCTGCCTGAAGGTGATAAATTGTGATTAGTTCATGCTGCGTGCATTCATTGTACTGAGGTATGTTAGAAAAACCACAAGCTTTAATTCATTTAACCATCCATTAATTCAGGCCATTTTACTGTTAGCACGATACATCAATGATTTTTGTAAGGCATCCCCAAAATTCTACCACATTGTGATTTTACATACAGATAGGACTATCAGATTTGGAGTGCAAAAGTTTGGTGATGACTGAGTGGCAGCCCAAAGATAAAGAAATTCACTCTTTTCTGCCATCTAGTGCTAGGGTAGATTTTGCAGTTCCTTTATACAGATTTTTAAAGTACCTAGACAAGGAAATATGGATATGCTTTCCGTTTTAGAGCCATTGTCTCAGGGAAGGATATGTTATACAAAATTCCAAATACCGTAATTACTATGTTCATATAAATTGTATTCGATGTAGGTACCTATAATAGCTATCTTGCAAATAGCTTCACAAAATGTTGACAGTATTGCCTGTATTATAAATTCTGAATGACAGGGAAAATATATATCTTTATGTGTCTCCATGCCAAGGGTCTTCTAACTTGGCAAGTTTAAGACTTGTGGACTTCAACTCCCAGAATTCCTGAGCTAACATGATTGGAGGAGGAATTCTGGGAGGAAGTCTTACAACTGTCATTCCATATGGGTGAACAGGTGCATCTGTGTACTTGTATTTCTATATAGCCAGATTGGCAGGATACATCCGTGAACTAGCAGTAGGAGGACATGATGAAATTCCTTTAATTTCACATAGACAGATTTAACCATAGTTTCAGTTGGGAAAATAGGACCAAGCCAAGTCCAAAAACACCAGGGAATTTCTAGAAGCCTGGCACTCTGACAAATCAGCCATCAGTAGACACCTGGACATTAATAATGTCTATAGACTACACAAAAGAGACCATCACCCAGCCCAAAAAGGAACAAAAAGACCCAAGCATCTCCCCACCAGCTATCAGCAATCAGATTAGCATAGAGCAGGGGTGTCAAACTGGATTTCTTCGAGGACTGGATCAGCACTGTAGTTTTCTACAGGCCAGTGGCGGGGGGGGGAGGGCGGAAACACCTCCTGCAGCATCCTGACAGCCAAACTGGGCATGGGGTTCCGTGTATCCCCCCCCCCCCCCCCCC